>NW_019104563.1:770136-807908 GCF_001995035.1 Momordica charantia | reverse complement strand
ATGGACACGAAAACATTCTACAGTGAGAAGAGTGCAACTGAGGGTCTTTAGTGGAGTGACCCGTAGTTAACGAATGTTGATTAACTCGGTCAATGAGTTTGACCAATTAATCTCGTATTGTTGGAGTTTCTGATCTGTAGGTCCATTAGGTCCCCTTGCTAGCTCATAACGGGTAAAATGAGGATCAAGTTTTTGAAAGAATTTGAACGGTTCAAATTTAATAAGGGATTATATGTATATTGATACATTATAATATATAGTTAATTCTAAATTAAAACTATATATTATGAGAAAAATTATTTGAATGAGATTCAAATAAAATTAATATGAATAAGATTCATATTAAAACTATAGGTTAAAAATAATGTGCATAAGATGTACATTAAAACTATAGGTTATACGAGAGAAATATTATAGAATATAATTCTAAAGTGTTAATTATTTGATATATATATATATGTTAATTTAATTATTAATTAGATTAATAATTAATTAATATTTATTAATTAATATGATTAATTAATTAATTAATTAATTATTAATTATTATATATATATATTATAAATATATATATTAATTATATATTATTAATATTAATGTTAAACTCCCCTGTAAAATTGCAGGGGAGTGGGAAGTTGGTATGATCTTTTTCTTTGTGAAATGGGAAGCAGAATGGTTCTGCAACTTATACAGAACAAAGGAAGAAAAAAAAAATTTCCAATCTCTCAAGGAGCTCTCTCTCTCAATACTCCCTCTCATTCCAAACGAGGTGCTCCCACAAGCACGGTCTCGAGACCCAAGAGGATAACGAGGAAGACACGGTGGTGGTGTTCGGGAGGAAACCGTTGAAGAAAAGTTCTTCAAAGGTATGGTTTTCTCCTATATTTTCTTCTTAACCGTTTTGATTTTGTTTCCCAAATATCATGAACAACGGTCCGCTTCCGCTCCGGGATTCACATCCCTTCAGGAAGTTGAGAGCTATTGAGTGGAGAAGTAGTGATTTCCCCCTCACTCTTCCTTCCTTATAAAAGAAAGGTTCCCTCGATCCTTTTGTTCGGTTGATTGAGTTTGTTAAACCTCTAACGATTAACAACTTTCTCAATATCTCGATCGCCCTCTCAATTTTAAGACGGTTCCACAAACCGAGTTCTTAACATTCATACGATAGCGAGGAAGGCTTTTTGGTGGCGTTGGTGTCTACATTGAATAATTTTCTTCAAAGGTATGTTTCACTACTTCCTTTTAATAATGCTTATTTCATTACTTTGTTGTATTTCCAAAACAAGATCGAAGCACACACATCCACGTGTTTCCGCTGCAGGATTCGATCCCTTCAATTGGTATCAAACCAAATTTATGCTTTCAGTTTTCTTTTGAATTACATAGAAAAGAATGGTGGGTATTTTGCTCTACATTTTATGTATGTGGTTTGCAAATAGATGTTTTCGATTTTTTGGCATTAGATTTACAGTTTTTTCAATGGCCCTTTGTTTTGGGCACTTTGTTTTGGGCATTTAATTTTGTAAATCGAGTCTGTAAGTTCATGTCGTTCATGGCAAGGAGTTGCTGTAAAAGAGTACTAGATAATTGAAGAAAAATTGGAGATTCACCAAGTAACCCAGGCAGACAGCGCTTCGGTGCTAGGGGCGGTGCCTAGACGCTGCCAAGAGTGCAGAAATCTAAGAGCTCGGGCCTGCTGCAGAGGGGGCAGCGCCTAGGCGCTATCCAACTTCATCTAAGAGTTGGGCATGGGAGCCGAAAAAAAAACTGTTTTGTTTCATTTCTTATTGGATGTCAAAAACCGGTCTAGTGTGCTATTTAATTATTATGCATTGTGAATGTATGTTTAATTAAATATATGTTGCATAAGAGTATGTCATATAATTTCAAATCCCACCATAGGTTAAGCATGTTCATGCATCATATGTATATAATAGTTATGAGGTATGATAGCATGATTTATTTTCATAATTCATTAATATAAGTGTTGTATTAATTAGATGAAAATAAAGTTGCATTAAGCATGACATTACTTTAGTAAATATAAATGTTATATTTATGTATGTCATTGTTGATGAATGATTATAGTTTTAATTTCTTTAAATTTATAAGTGTTATAAGTTTCTAGAAATTAAATTCTATAATCAAGAGTGGCATGGAAACCCTAATTCTTTAATAATTAATTTTAAAGGGGTTTGAAATTGATTATAGCTTAGGTTATATACTTATTATTTTATATTTTAAATAGGTTTAAAACGACGAAATAAAAGGTTAATATAACATATTGCCTATAAGGAAACCCTGACTAAGGAAGATTCTGTCTAGTTTCAAGTACTTAAGCTGGCCGTAAGGGAACACCTCTACATCGGAATCGTCCTGGGGTTGAATTAGTCAATATTTTATAGCATTCAATAATGTGGTAAGTTTGTTAAATTGTTTAATGAACTAAAACATTAGTGTTCAATAAATCCAATATAAAAGTTATATTGGGCAAACTCATAAACTTAGATAATTTCATTCAGCCAGATTTTATCTAAGTAATAAACCCTAGTTTTAAAATACTAAGTTGGAAGATTAGGTATATATAAAATATACCAAGTATATAAGATATATGTGGTATATAAATATATATTATTTCCCTCACATTCTCCGTATAAGTTCACACGTGAGTTCCATGCTTGGCCATGTGTCGCCCTGGGTGTAGCCTCCCTACAGAAGGTGTTTGCATGGTTCAATACCAAAGTGAATGGAGAAAGTATTTATAGTAAGTGGGAGAATGACGTGTGCAACACATCCTACGGTCTCCTCCATTGGTTTGCAACATGAGGTTTCATACACGGCCTACGTGTCGTCTTGGAGCGACCACCCCTACTGAGGGTCTGATGTATGGAATCAAAATCAGGGCGAACTCTAGAAATGGATAAGGTCTCTTAGGTTTTGCACCAATATTGTCCTTCCCTACGACGGACTTATTGGGGCAGACCTCTAGGGTCTGAAAATGGTAGGTCACACTTACGAGAAGTGTTAAGTTAGTTAATAACTTATTGACCAAACCAACAGTGACTACCTATTGTATGAATAAGAGTTATTCTAGTGTAATATTTAGTTGAGAATGTCTCAATTCAGTGAATGAGTAGCTCATTGCCCCACGGTAGCTATTGCTCTAAATCACTAAAGATCGTTGCAAAAGCAATCTTGATTCATAGGGTGCATTATTACTTTTTTGCTAAAATTTATTGGTTTTAATGGGTAGTGCAATAGTCTGATATGGATTTGTTTGTATTTGAGCATGTCTACTTTTGTCATCCCTGCTTGCCGTAAAAAAAACTTAACGGTGAAAATTTCACACAATGGAAAACGAACCTTAACAGGATACTCGTGGTAGATGATCTTAGGTTCGTCTTAACTGAGGAGTGTCCTCAAACTCCCATGCCTAATGCAACCTGAGCCAGTCAAGATTCCCATGACAGATGGATCTAAGCCAATGACAAGGCCAAGGTCTACATCTTGGCAAACAGATCTGATGTTCTGGCCAAGCAGCATGAGAGCATGATCACTGCAAGAGAGATCGTGGACTCATTGCGGGACATGTTTGGGCAATCGTCCTTTCAAACCCGGCACGATGCCCTCAAGTTAATTTACAATTCCTACATGAAAAAGGGAACATGTTCTCAATCTGATGGTCCACTTTAATATGGCTGAAGTGAACGGGACTGTCATAAACGAGGGGAGCCAGGTCAGCTTTATCTTGGAATCTCTTCCGAAGAGTTTCCTACAGTTCCGCAGCAATGATGTGATGAACAAGATAGAGTACAACCTTACCACGTTCTTGAATGAGTTGCAGATCTTTCAGGGGCAAACATTGTCACCTCAAAACGGTTCCATCGAAGTTCGACCTCATGAACCAAATCTGTGCAATATTATTATGCCAGTAATACTTTCAAGAAGAAAAAGAACAGTTTTAAGGGGCCTAAAGCTTACCCTACTGCTACTGCTGCCAAGAAGGGCAAAACCAAAGTTGCAGACAAAGGAAAATATTTTCACTACAATGTGGATCGGCACTGGAAAAGAAACTGCCCGAAATACTTGGCCAAAAAAAAGAAAGCCAAAGAAGGTAAATATGATTTACTTGTTCTTGAAACTTGCTTACTAGAGAATGATGATTCTGCCTAGATACTGGATTCAGGGGCCACTAACCATGTTTGTTCTTCATTTCAGGGAATTAGTTCCTGAAGGCAGCTTGATGCTAGGGAGATGACTCTCAAGGTCGGAACGGGAGATGTGTCTCCACAGTCGCAGTTGGAGACCTAAAGTTGTTTTTAGACAATAATACATATATATTATTCAATAATGTGCATGTAGTTCTCAAAATAAAGAGGAACATAATTTCAATTTCTTGTCTACTAGAACAATGTTATGTTATTTCTTTTTCATTAAATGAAGTGTTCATTTCACGAAATGGTGTTAATATTTGTTCAGCAAGACTCAAAAACAACTTATATGTGTTAAGACCAACCATAACTACAACAATTTTAAATACAGAGTTATTTAAAAATTGTAAAACTCAACACAAAAGGCAAAGAACTTCTCCGAAAGAAAATACCTATCTTTGGCACTTAAGATTATATCACATAAATCTCAATAGGATTGGGAGATTGGTTAAGAGTGGACTTCTAAGCGAGTTAGAAGATGACTCCTTACCTCCATGTGAATCTTGTCTTGAAGGAAATATGACAAAAAGACCTTTTATTAGAAAATGTTACAGATCCAAAGAACCCTTGGAGCTTGTACATTCAGACCTTTGTGGTCCGATGCATGTTAAAGTCATGGGAGGGTATAAGTATTTCATCTCTTTCATAGATGATTATTCAAGGTATGGATATCTCTACCTAATGCAACATAAGTCTAAGGCCCTTGAAAAGTTTAAGGAGTACAAGACTGAAGTTGAGAACGAATTAGGTAAGACGATTAAGACACTTCGATCTATTTGGGGTGGAGAGTATATGGACTTAAGATTCCAAGACTATATGATATAACATGAAATTACATTCCAACTCTAAACACCTGGTACACCTCAACAGAACGGTGTATCGAAAAGAAGAAATAGAATCTTGTTAGACATGGTTCGATCTATGATGAGCTGTGCTCAATTGCCTGCCTCGTTTTGGGGTTATGCAGTAGAGACTACAATATACATTGTGAACACAGTTCCATCAAAAAGTGTTTCTGAAACACCTTTTGAACTATGGAGATGGTGTAAATCTAGTTTACATCACTTCAGAATTTGGGGATGTCCAGCACATGTGTTAGTGACAAGCCCGAAAAAACTGGAACCTTGTTCAAAAGTGTGTCTATTCGTAGGTTACCCTAAGGAAACAAGAGGTGGATTCTTCTTCGATCCATAAGAAAACAAAGTGTTTGTATCGACAAACATTACATTCTTGGAAGAAGACCACATGAGAGATCATAAACCACGAAGCAGGGTTGTGTTAAATGAGATTTCTGATGAAGCTACAAATACATAAACAAGAGTCATTGATAAAGCTAGCATTTCAACAAGAGTTGTTGATAGCGCTAGTACATCACGTCAGTCACATCCATCTCAAGAGTTAAGAGTGCCTCGACATAGTGGGAGAGATGTGTCACAACCTGATCTTTACGTGGGTTTAACAGAAACCCAGATCACCATACCTGATGATGGTGTTGAGGATCCATTGACCTACAAAAAGACAATGGAAGATGTTGATAAGGACAAATGGGTCAAAGCTATGGACCTTGAAATAGAGTCTATATACTTCAATTTCGTCTGGGACCTCGTAGATCAACCTGATGGGGTCAAACATATAGGTTGTAAGTGGATCTACAATAGAAAACGAGACGCTGAAGGAAAGGTACAGACCTTTAAGACTAGAGTCGTGGCAAAAGGTTACACCCAAATGGAAGGGATGGACTATGAGGAAACCTTCTCCCCAGTTGGCATGCTGAAGTCTATAAGAATACTCTTGTCCATTGTCACGTTTTATGACTATGCAATTTGGCAAATGAATGTTAAGACTACTTTTCTGAATGGCAATCTTGAAGAAAGTATTTATATGTCTCAACCAGAAAGGTTCATTAAGCAAGGTCAAGAGCAAAATGTTGCAAGCTTAAACGACCCATTTATGGATTAAAACAAGCATCTCGATCTTGGAATATAAGATTTGATACTGCAATCAAGTCTTATAGTTTTGACTAGAATTTTGATGAGCCTTGTGTATACAAGAAGATCATAAAAAACACTGTAGCTTTCTTGGTGTTATATGTGGATAATAACTTACTTATTTGGAATGATGTATGTTTCCTAACTGACATTAAGAAGTGGCTAGCAACTGAATTCCAAATGAAATATTTGGGAGATTCTTAGTTTGTCATGGAGATTCAAATCATAAGGAATCGAAAGAATAAAATGCAAGCCCTGTCTCAGGCAACTTATATCGAAAAATTCTTATCAGATATTCGATGTAGAATTCTAAGAAAGGTTTACTACCTTTCAGGCATGAAATCTCTCTGTCTAAGGAACAATATCCTAAGACACCTCAAGAAGTTGAGGATATGAGACTCATTCCCTATCCTTCAGCAGTGGGTAGCCTGATGTATGTCATATTGTGTACTAGGCCTGACATTTGCTATGCAGTAGGGATTGTCAATAGGTATCAATCCAATCAAAGATATGATCACTGGACTGCCGTTAAGGGAATCCTCAAGTATCTTAGGAGAACAAGGAACTATATGCTTGTGTATGGGGCTAAGAATTTGTTCCTTACAGGATACTCTGACTCTGACTTCCAAAGTGATAAGGATTCAAGGAAATCCACTTCGGGATTAGTGTTCACTCTTAATGGAGGAGCATCAAACAAAGATGCATCGTAGACTCCACAATGGAGGTCGAATATGTTGCTGCTTGTGAAGCAGCAAAAGAGGTGGTGTGACTTGGAAAGTTCTTAACTGATTTGGAAGTTGTTCCAAACATGACTTTGCTCATCACACTTTATTGTAATAACAGTGATGCTGTGACAAATTCTAAAGAACTCTGAAGTCAGAAAAGAGGCAAGCACATCGAGAGGAAGTATCACTTGATACGAGAAATAGTGCAACGTGGGGATGTAATCGTCACGAAGATCATTTTGGAACATAACATTGTTGATTCGTTTACAAAGGCTCTTACGGCTAAAGTGTTCGAGGGTCATCTAGAAAGTGTAGGTGTACAAGATATGTACAATATGGTCTAGGACAAGTGGGAGACTTGTAAAGGGTGTAGTATATGTCCTAGTTTATTGTATTTGTCTTTATAGTATTGTACAACACCCACTGCTTTAAGCTTTTGCACACCCCACTAGAGTTTAGTTCAACTGGGAGTTTGTTGGGTTTTATGCCCTAAACTCGTGGTCTGTAAACATAAAACAACAAATATTTATTCAATAAAGTTATTATTGATGTTTCACTTAGAATTGCAGTAACTCAAATCTAATAAACTAACATCCGAGGTTATGTCATGTAACTGGAACATTATGTAATAGATATACAATATATATTTAGTATACAGCATATATATTTGATATACAGTATATATTCGATATAGAAGTAGATAATGTTCCAGTAGTAACCTAAAGGGTCTATAGTATATGGATAAGGTTGGGTTCCTTATCCTGGGAACACTATGGATATGACCCACTTTGTAATAGTTACAAATGACTTGATCCAGGTCGTTCGTGTGGAACATGCTAGTGGGGGTATCCTATACAATGAATTTGTATAAGATCGGACCGCGAAATAATTAATCTTTAGCTGTAACATTGTTAGCTAATAGATTAATATTTCAATAGAATGACCTTGTAACTCGATCTCAATCCTGAGTGAGTTATAGACTTCTGCCTCTTAGGACTTGTCCTTTGAATTGTATTAGTGAGAGTGGCCCGAGTCGCCGACTCCATATTCCTACCATTTGGGGGACGAGACCAAGTAGGGAGCTGGGAACATAACTTCACAAGATGAAATTCAATCGTCTCCGACTTTAGGGGAGTAGATGAGTGTTTCCTTTAGTGCTGACTCTAGGACTTGAATAGGGGGCCCACCCTCTCACTGGCCTGAGAGAGACTTCCAGTTATTGGTAGGATCGTAACTGGATTGTTCATTAGAGGATCAGTGGTATTTAAGGTACAAGATGTAACACAGAGGTAAAACAGTAATTTGACCTAGCTGTGGTTAGGATTGATCTGCCGTTAATGGTCAAAATCCGTGGATGCAAAATATTCTACAGTGAGAAGAGTGCAGTTGTGGGTCTTTTGTGGAGTGACCGACAGTTAACGAATGTTGATTAATATAGTTAATGAGTTTAATAAATTAATCTTGTATCATAAGAGCTTCTAATCTCTAGATCCATTAGGTCCCCTTGCTAGATCGTAAAGGATAGTTAAGAACATTTAGTCTTGAAAAGAATTTGAATTGTTTCTTTTCAATTGTTCAAATTTGTTAAAGGAAGTTAAAGTTAATTGTATGAGATGCAATTAATATAAGGTATGTTAATACATTATTATATGAAGTTAATTTTGAATCGGATTCAAAATGATGAGAGAGATGGATATTAGAATTTGATTCTAATATGGTTGATTAATTTAAATTTAATTTAATTAAATATGATTTAATTAAATTAAGAGGATATGTTAATTTGGTTAAATTAAATTAGATTTAATTAATAATTCTTTTTGTAATTAATTAAATTAGATTTAATTAATTATTAATTTAATTAAAATTGTTTTAATTAAATTAAATAAAACAAAAAAAAAACCTCCCACTTCCCACCATTGGTGAGGAGGTGGTGAGTGAGGAAGTGACTTCCCCCTCACTCTTAAGGAAGGTTCTCCCATTTCTTTTGTTCGGTTGATTGAGTTTCCAAAACTTTAACGAGAAACTGTTCTCTCGATCTCCCTCTCAATTTAAAGATGGTGCCCACAAACCGAGTTCTTAACATCCAAAGGATATCGAGGAAGGCTCTTTGGTAGCGTTGGTGTCTGCATTGAAGAAGTGTCTTCAAAGGTATGTTTCACTACTTCCTTTAATAATGCTTATATCTTTTCTTTATTTTATTTCCAAAACAAGATCGAAGCACATGCGTTCGCGTATTTCCGCTGCGAGATTCGATCCCTTCAAAAAATATAAGTTTAGGGTATTTTTTATAAAAAGAAAGTACTCGCCACGATTCATTCTATACTTTATGAAAAACGACGTCATTTTTATCACAACTACTATTTTTGCTACAAAGCAAAAAAATGTCATTTTGCTTGGTAACATCAAAAGAGACGAAACAAAACCCTAATATTACATCATTAGAGGCAATCATCCGTTCCTCTTCGACCTCCCTTTTATTTTTCCTATTCATTGCCCATGCCTTCTTATCTCCTCAAACTAATTACACCATATCCACCACATTGACCTTCTTCATCTCTATTTCTCTCTCTCTATAATAAGTCTCCCCTTCGTAATATTTTATATATATATTTTAAATGTTAGGCAATCGGACAAAGGGGAGGTTAAACTCCCTCGGTGATCGATCCATGGTCGATTTTTTAGAATAAAAAAATGACCACCACTTGGTTTATGTCAGTTTTAGGGATGTTCAAAAAAACCGACAACCCGAAAAATCCAACCCAAACCGTAAAGGTTGGGTTGGGTTAGAAAAATTTTCAGTTTGGGTTGGGTTGGTTTTTTGTATTATCGAAAAATCGGTTTGTTTTCCGAATTGAGTGAATTTTTAAACCGAACCGACCATATATGAAATTATTTTTATATATATATTACTTAACCTAGGGTTGCTTTTTATGTTTTCTTCCCTTTTTGCTTCTTTCTCTCACGCTACCCACTCTCCCTTCCTTCTCTTTCATTCTTTCCCACACCACTCCTTCATTCTTCCCTCTCCGACGCTACGACAGGAATTTCTTAGGACTTGACTCGTTTCCTCTCCAATTATTGACTTCTCATCTTGCTCCTCATGTTTCTTGGACTCATCTACCATCCATTTTCCCATAATCCACTTAGGGTTTTTGGTTTTGAGTTGGAGGATTTGGTATTGGTCATTATTCTAGGGTTGCCTACTAGTGGTTTTTGTGGATGTGCTGATTTTGCTAAAAATTGGGGCTATGCTAGTTTCCATCACCATCCCATCTAATCACTCCTGTCCTGCTGAGTTCATCTTTACCACTGCGTAGAGCCCATTCAATTTCATCCCAAACTAATTCTTTTAGGCACAAGTAAATCAGTTCAAGATATAAAGTTTGAGCAACTGTATGAATTTTCTTATTTATTTTACTTTAGCCCCTAAATTTTTAAATATTATTGTTGTTATAAATGACAAAATGTATTGTAGTCTTTCTTCTAGATTTTTGTGTGGCCCTTTCAAACACTTCCCTCCTCTGTTCTTCTCTTTTTCTCAATATTTAGGAGATCTTGAAGGTTTTTTCACGAGGATAAGGGGTTTTCAGATTCTGAAGTAGGTTATCCTGGTTTTAATTTTCTTGTTTGTATCTATAAAAAAATAAAGAAATGGCAACCCGATGGCCCGACCCGACCCGACCCGGAAATATAAGGATTGGGTTGGGTTGGGTTGCTCGAGTAGCAAAATCGATCAACCCTAATTTTCAGGTTAGTCCAAAAAAATCCTCCTAACCCGACCCAACCCGACCCGTGTGCACCCCTAGTCAGTTTTATTAGTTTTAGTCCATTTGATTGATTTTTTCTTTTTTTAATTTCATCCCTATATAAAAGCGTGGGAACAGAAAAGGACGAAAAACCTTACATTTTGTTGGACGTGAGTCATCATATTGACTCAGTAAGAAGAATAAACCTCGAAGAAGAAAATTATCAGCTCAACATTTCTCAAACGCTAATCCGAGTTATGCAAGATGAGTTGAAGGTCTTCCTGAAGACCGAGCCAACCTATGAAGCCTATGGCAGCCAACTTTCTTAATGGTCAAGCTGACCTTCAAGCTCGAACTTAATTCCAAACAATACATCGTGATTTCCTACACTATATACAAGTTGTCATAACGGCTCAAGAGGCGCTGTCGGAAGCTCATCCTTCACTTCTCAAGTATGCGAAACTATAATCTTAATATGCATAGATTAGACTAGTACTAACTTTAGCGAATGAGTTGTTTACTCTCTTTGGTGCAAGTCAGACTTCCTTAAGTTCTTGATCAAAGATTTGACACCATCTATGAGAATTCAAAAATTTTCTAAGTCATTCCCTACTGAGCTACTGCTCAAGCATGCTTTCAACAATCACTACCCCAACCCATCAAGGAGGGAACGTTGCTCGTCCCTCATACTCCCATGTGGTAGGAACCTTGGTTGTTGATGATTTCCTTGGGTAGAAAACTTCCCACCTAGGCATTTGGCCCCTACGTTGTCATCAATGCATGGGAAGAAGCTTTTCAACAACAAAATGAGTCAAAAAAAGTTTTAAACCATTGATTCACCCCTTTTCTCTCAACTAGTCAACAAACCTTGGTGCTTCCTTCCTATTAGTCGAGTAGCTCTCTCACTCATTTCAACATCCTCGATCCAATTTAGAGCTTTTAAAGCTTCTTTCTCATCATAGTTCAATTTTACTTAGTTTTCTAGTTTGTTTCTAATTTAAATTGAGTTTTTTTTTTAGTTTTACACAATTAAAAGCAATTTTTACAGCTTGCTATTTTCTACAATTGTAATTTGAACCTTCATTTATGAAAATGTCAGCATCATTATTCTTTTCATCTTGTTTTACTTATTGTTACGGTCGAGAGGATTTTGTAATCCCACATTTCTTGTGGAATAGAACAAATTTGCTTCCCTACTCTCGAAAGAGATGAGTTAAGTTCATTCATATTGCATCTTTCTCGAATTTGCAACTTGTTTTTAATTCAATATTCCTTTAATCATATCTTTGAAATTTAACTTTAATCAAATTTATTTTTACTTAATAATATGAGCTAAATTATTCTTTTGGCCCAGTTATGAATAATTAGCTAAGCCTTTTTAAAAGAACAGTATAGGACAAGAGGCTTTTCCATTATCTTTTATCACCTAATTTGTTATATAAAGTTAAGGATTTAATTTGACCAATTAAAGATTCAACAAAACTCCAATACTGAAAATGTTGATTTATTTTGACGACTTGATTGATTTAACTTCGGAGAGAAAGACTTTAGATATAAAGGTTTCGTTCGAGTAGCCTAGACATAGAACCTCGATCCAAAGTTGATGGTTGGTTTTTTTATTAATTTAAATTCACTTTTCTAATGTACATATTAGAAATGGATTTAGTACTTCAAGATCACTTAGACATAATGAGATTGAGAAGTATAATTGTTTGTTTGGAGGCAGCTGGTCTCTAGCTAGTTCTCATTTTGTGTTTTTTAGCTAATTCAAAGTAATTGAACTAGGTTTATTAATTCAGTTTTTAAACACCAAAACCAACGTTACTCCTATTTATTTTTACCTCAAAACCAATTACATAGTCATCAATCATCATCATTATAATTAAAAATATCTCTGTGGATTGATACTCGGAATACTCATTCCAATTATTACTTGTGACGGGCGTACACTTGTGCTCTACTCATTTATTTTGAATCGAAAATCCCAAACAGCTGTCCTAATATACCAAATGGTTAAACTGCTGCTGACAACGACCATAACTTACTGTTGTTGGCCGAATTACGAATAATGGTCATCTTGCTGCTCCTGGCTGTTCAACTACCAATGGCCATCCAATTCATGATGGGTTGTAGATTCCGAAAGTGTTGATCGCTCGAATCGACCTCACACCTTTGAAATACCCGCAACGCACTTGGGACCCTAAGGTGCAAGGGTTGTAACTTTTCTTTCTCTTCTCCGTTTATTTCACAATGAGTCTGAGCTAAACCCATTTGAGGGTTATGGGTTTTACTTGTAAACATTAATTTTTTATTTATGGTTCTGGTTCTAATTGATACAGAATTCAAATTTCAAATTGTAACTTACCACTTAAAAGATTAGATAAATTAATCTAAACCTTCTAAATAACAAGAATAATAAATAAAGATTAGAAAGAAAAAATTAAACATTAGATTTATACTGGTTGCAAATGTGGGTTATGTTTAGTTCTCTGCTACCATTGCAGGTTCTACTAAAATATCAGGAAGAGTCTCCCAAGAGTTTACAAGCCCTTTACAATGATTTCTCTCAGCTTTCTCTCACATAGAAAATGCTCACGAATCACGCTACAAGTCTTTCAAACTCTCAAACGAATACACAAGTATTTAGCTCTCAAACTCTCTCTTCTTGTAGAATTTCTCACGACTCTCTATTTGTGCATACAAATTAAATGACTCATCTATATATTTCTATTTATCATAGATGGTATGACAAAAATTAAAAGGAAAAGGAAAAATAAAAAAGCCCAAACTAAATAGGATAAGAAAATTTTCAAAAAGACTTTTTCCGAATAGGAAAAAGATTTTCTACTTGGTTTGGCTCCATTATCCCAACAATCTCCCGCTTGAAGACAAAGCAAGCAATATGTCTCCTCTAGAACGGTAGTGACTCCTCTCTAGTCGTGGAGAAATCCAACGAAGTTGCACACAACTTCAACTTATCAACGGGGACGATAAACATATCTACTGGATCTAGATAACCTGGAATCTTTTCAAGCAGCAGCATCCCATCTTGTAAACCTGATATGATAAAATGCTATCTTATCTATATGTGTTTCGTTCTCAAATGAAACACTGGATTCTTTGCTAACTGAATAGTGTTTTGACTGTCACAATGCAAAGTTTCTTTTCCAAATCTCAAGCCAAGTTATTCCGAGAAAGATTGAAGTAATATCTTTGCTTGCTTTAGTAACTGCAACATACTCAGCTTCTATAGTAGAAAGTGCTACTATCTTCTGCAGTCTAAAGACCCGACAAATCACAATATTACCCAATGTAAAAACGTACTCGATAGTACTCTTTCTGACATCTGTATCTCCTGTCATATTTGCATCTATATATCCCTATAATTAAAATATGACTTTTTAAAGTGCAGAGCATAATCATTCGTCTTCCTCAAGTATATGAAGATCCACTTCAGGACCTCCCAGTGTTGCTTTCCTATGTTACTCATATACCTGTTGACAACTCCCACTGTATGTGCAATATCCGGTCTTGTGCAAACCATGAAAGACATTAGGCTTCCTAGCTGAAGCATATGACACTCTAGCCATATAATCTATTTCCTGCTCGATAGTGGGTAAGTGCTCATTAGATAATTTAAAATGACTAGCTAAATGAGTATTCACAAGTTTTGCATTTTCCATGTTAAATCTGTTTAACACTTTATTCACATACTCTTTTTGTGACAATGTTAAAATACCATTTTTCTCTCAATCTTCATCCTTAAGATTTGTTTGGCAACTCCCAAATCTTTCATGTCAAATTCTTTAGATAATTCAGTCGTTATCTTTAGAATTTCCTCTTTATTTGATCCTGTTATCAACATGTCATCAACATATAGCAATAAAATGTTGAATGAGTTACCCTGAATTCTTATGTAGCAGCAATGATCTACCTGACACCTCTGAAATCCACTATTGCACATAAAACTGTCAAACTTCTTATACCATTGTATGGGTGCCTGTTTGATACCATACAGGCTAATCTAAAGTTTATATATCATTTTCTCTTGCCCCTGTATTGTAAATCCCTGTGGCATGCAAATTTCTTCCTCAAAATCACCATGACGAAAAGTTGTTTTTACATCCATTTGTTCCATGAACAAATCTTATTCTGTCACTATTGATAAAACAATCCTAATGGTAGTTTAACTACGGGAGAAAAAATCTCATTAAAGGCGTAATACCTTCCTTTTATTGAAAGTCTTTGATTATAAGCCTTGTCTTGTACTTTTTGCTACCATCGGGGTTCTGGTTGATTCAATATACTCATTTATTCTACAAAGCTTTCTTACTTCTTGGTAACTGAGCAAGTTGATGTGTCTGATTAGTCATTAGAGAATTCATTTCATCCTTCATGGCTAACTCCCACTTAACAGATTCTTCCAACTAAATTGCCTCTTCATAACATCTCAGGTTCACTTCTATCAGTCAGTAAATGTAATTCAATGTAGGGGAATACCTATGTAGTGATTTCATTATTCTATTAGATCTTCTAACTATTGTTGGTGGTGCTCTCTGAACTTCATCAATTTCGTCCACAATTGGTTCCTCAAATTCCACAACCTGTTCATAAGATCCCACAACTGTTTCTTCAAGAGTAACTGCATTTTGATCTTCAATCTCTATTGTTTTGGTCTCAACCTCAGAGGACTTATATATTGAGTTTTCTTTGCATTTCCATCTAACACTGTCTTTCCCGAATCAACTGTATTTCTGTCTTTGTATAAGATTTTCTCATTGAAGATCACATTCTTGCTTCTGATAATTTTCTTGTTTTAGTCATCCCAAAATTTGTAACCTATCTCAGCTCCACCATACCCATTAAAGAAACATTTCTTGGATTTGGCATCCAATTTACTTCTGTCTGTAGCATCAGTGTAAAGGTAAAATACACAGCCAAAAACCTTTAGATGGGAAAGGTTTACTTGTTTACCAATCCAGACTTCTTTAGGCAATTTGTCTAGTGATGTGGTCGAGCTCCTATTGATCAGATAGGTCGCACAATTGATTGCATCTACCTAGAATATCTTAGCCAATTTTGCATGTATTCTCATGCTCCTAGCACGCTCATTCAGCGTCCTGTTCATTCTCTCCGCCACACCGTTCCGCTGTAGTATTCCTGGAGGAGTCTTTACCATCACAATTTGATTTTTAAGCCTATCTCATTCTCTACCATAGTCTTACATGTTTTGAAAATAGAAAACACATCAGACTTATGTTTGATAAAATAAGTCCATAAATTCCTGCTTAAGTCCTTTATGAAAGTTACATAGTATCTTAAACCTCCAATAGAAGAAACTTTAGTAGGCCCCCACACATTGGTGTGACCAACTCCAATTTTGTAGCCTTTAGCATTGAACCCATCTTTGAGAAACTAAGAGACTTAGTTTCCCAAATATACACCCTTCACATAACTTGTGTTCCATTGCCTTAAGTCATTCTGGCTTCCCTGCAGAGTGAAGAATCTTCATACCTTTTTCACTCATATGTCACAGGCTACTGTGTCATAATTGGGTTTGACTCGAATGATCTACATCATATTCTAAACGTAACGTACCTTGCGCATCTTTCAAACTGAATCATTCGCCACTTTTAAATTAATGTCACCAATTTTAATGATGTCCAAAGACTCTCCATCAGCAAGATACATCTTTCCATGATTTCATGCAACATAATTGTCAAGAGTGTCACATTGTCCTATAGTATGGAAAGACACACCTGAATCCACCACCCATGTGTCATGAGTGCCCTAAACTTCAAGAACTAGAGTATCATGTATTTCTTTAACAACAATATTTTCACCAACTTCTTTTCCTTTAGCTTGCTTTGGGAGTTTGTAGTTCCTCCTCAGATTTTCTATTCTGTTATTATTTCTTCCTCTGTCCACATTCCATGTTGTACTAGAAGTAGACGCAATACCATAATCCTTTCTACAAATCTCCTCTCCAAGAGCTACATCTCTGATATCTGCGAATGTGAATTTCTTTTTTCCACGAGAATTTGAAATAGCTGCCTTCATAGGCTCCCAACTGTCAGGTAAGGATCTCAACAACAAGATAGCATTTAATTCATCCGTAAACGTTAAATCAACAATAACTAGTTTGTTAGCGTGGGTCCTCATACATGTTGGATAGTGCAGTCATTAGCCCCATTGTGGTAGTCTCCTTAGCGACGCTGCTCTGCCCACATCTTCCTGTCTATTAATATTCATCGGGTTTCATCTCAAAACCAATTGGCAATGAGAGGAGTAGCTCATGTCTATTATAAACCCTTGTTAGGTCTATTTTCTTTTCAATGTGAGATCTTTAACATGCTCCCTCAAGATCGTGGCTCTTTTGGCTCATTAATCTCAGCTGGATCTCAATTTTTTAACCGAATGCTTGTTTTTTAGCATTTTCGGCTTTGGTCTCATTTTTTGGGTTTCCATTTGGCTTCTTCCATGTCACCCGACTTCTTGTCTAATGGTAATTACAATTCCTTGGAATGTATATAATTTTCTATATGATCCTTCCATTACGAAAAATTAGTTCCATAAAAAACAACAAATTTATCTTCTCTAGTCATCGTTCTTCAACCTTGGGCTCTGATACCAATTGTTGTAAAAAATATAGCCAACTAATAATTATCTCAATCTCAAATGCAGACAATATTCGTTAGTTAATCCCAGATCACGTTCTGGTACTAATTAATGCGGAATTCAAATTTCAAACTAGAACTTACCACTTAAAAGATTACTAACATAATCTAAAATTTCTAAGTAACATGAACGATAAATAAGGATTAGGAAGAAGAAAATTAAACGCTAGATTTATATTGGTTCACCCAATGTAGGCTACATCCAATTCTCTACTACCGTTGCAGGTTCTACTAAAATGTCAGGAAGAATCTCCCAATAGTTTACAGGTTATTTCAATGATTTCTCTCATCTTTCCCTCACATAGAAAACATTCAAGAATCACTCTACAAGTGTTTCGAACTCTCAAATGGATACACAAGTGTTTAGCTCTGAAAATCCCTCTTCTTGGAGAATTTCTCACGACTCTGTATTTATGCACACCATCAAATGACTAATCTATATATTTCTATTTATAATAAATGGTATGACAAAAACTAAACGCGAAAGGGAAAATAAAAAAGTTCAAACTAAATAGGATAAGAAAAAATTCAAAAAACTTTTTCCCTATAGGAAAAAGATTTTCTGCTTGGTTTGGCTCCATTATCCCAACACGTTCTTTATATTGTGTTTATGCGATTTTTATTTATTCGTTATTTAGTTTTATAACACAAAAATATTTGTTTAGTTAACCGCTTCTGAAGTCAAATTTCCCTTCCCTGTATGGATAAATTTCATCACTTGATACAACCTCTTACTGTATACTTGTACTTGCTCAAACACTGGGAGTTGTTAGGACAACAAGCTTTTGGCGTCCTTGCAAGGCATTGATTTTAATCATTTGTTCTATAATTCTTTTTTATAAGAATGAGCATAAAAGAAACTTTCTAAAGTTAGATTTGGTGATTTGTATAGGTGCATGCTAATAGTTTATGCACGATTTGCAGGGTCTCTTGCATACTTGCTAGACAACGAAATTGATAAAAATTTTCATGAAGACGAGAGCGAAGGCAGCAGCTGAGTGTTATCTAGGTAAATGGATCAAAGGCAACGAGTTGTTCCTAACCCAAAAATATAAGATACTTTATATTTTATATTTTCTCGCTTTATTTCCTCTATATATATATATATATATTAATTATTCAAAGCCTACCTGCTCATTTTATCATTTTTCAAACTTTGGAAACAGGTGTGGAGTGCTAGCTAGTATTAATATATTTTATTTGAATTTAACACCATGTGAAGGTGGGTCCATACCTCTAAAATTTTGGTCGAAGATATATACTTTAACCGGTCGAACTATGTCATGTTAACTAGTACTAGTAGATCTAAAAGTAAATGGATAGAATCCGTTTTATATAATAAAAGTGAAGTACTACCGACTCTGCTCAAAAGAGGCACTATATGTATGATATAGCACCCTTTTGTGTAATGGCCTAATACATTGGCCAAAAGACCTACCTAATTAATCATACTATTATATATATATATAAATATAAAGAGAGAAGGGTGACCAAAATGAAAATAACGAGGGAAACGACGCCGTATAATGGGGTAGAGGAGTCGTTTTAAGCCGTTTACATGAATAAACTCCTAATAATGGCT
Organism: Momordica charantia; assembly: GCF_001995035.1. The sequence continues at coordinate 788,979 of NW_019104563.1, read as the reverse complement.
GCCTCGGCACTGCCGTTTTCAGTTGCGGCCAAAAGCTGAGACAATCGCTCACTTAAATCATCCACTTCCTGATGTAAACTCCTTATGTAGTTGCATGTTTCCTGTAGCACTTTTGAAGCTGCCACCTACGCCCAAAAAATAAACAAAAATTAGAAAATAAAAAGAAAAAACTTTCCAAAGAAAATACTTGACTAGGGGTATGTTTGATAGCGATCTGTCATATGTTGTGTGACCAACATGAACGTAGTTCAACTGTAATTCATATACATCTCTGGTTAAGAAGTTTTGAATTTGAATCTCTCGTCTTATTTGTTGTACTTAAAAAATATTTTGCCATAATACTTCTCATTCTTAGAGGAGTGGTTTTGTTGGAAAAGGTGGGCTGAAAAAGATTAAGCGAAATTTTGTGTATTTTCAAAACTCCTCAGCTGCATTGCTGGTGTATGGGGAACAACACGAGTCCCACGAGCCGACATGTCGCCAGACAAAATTAATAAGCTTGGTAGGAAGTACGTATTTGAAAATATATACACAAAAATAAAGAATAATAGTCTTTCTTCTTCACAGCTGTTTTCCCCTTCTTTGTTTTAGAAGTGACAGCGACGAAACGACGATATTTCATCTAAAAGGAGAGAGAGGATTACCTTATCGGAGCGCCTGTTACGAATCTCAGGGATGAGGCGCTGCAACTTGGAAACAAGATCGGCAATCTCGTCATCAGAGATATGAGCAGAAATAGAAGCGGAGTTTCTAGAACGCGATGATCTTCTGCTCGACATTATATACCTATATATATATGTATATATGTATGTGTATATTATTCTGCAGACAATAATTTAAAACACAGCCTCCAACCCAGTAACCAGATAAACAGAAAAATGAATGAGGAGAGAGAGAGAGACAAATAATGAGAAAGTGGGATTTGTCAGAGGGAGAGAGAGAACAGAGAATTGGCAAAGTTATGGGGATGAAGGATATTGTATTTGGTATATATAGGAGAGAGAAAGAGGAGTGAAGGGACAGAGAGATAAGGGAGGGTTGAACCCGGACTCATAGAGACGCCCTTTGCTGCCCTTCAAGCGGACAACTGCATGGGATAACCCACTGCCCCAATGCTACCCCTCTCTCTCTCTCATACCCAAATTATTTGGAGCGTAGCGGGCAATTCTACACCGTTAGATGTATGAGACAGAATTTCAGAAGAAAAATACTTACGATGACCTATCTTCTCATATTGGCCACAGTTGCAAACTGACGATGACCTATCTTCATGCTGACTACATTTGTAAAATTTAAAATTTATTAGTTCTTGAAAATATTCCGTAGTGACGATGATAGGAAGTTAGAGCTAAATATATTTTTCATTTTAAAATTTGTATTATTTGATAACCAATATCAACAATGATCTAAGAATTGATTGATTTTAAACTTATACTTGATAGTTAAGTTAAATAGGCATTTTTTAATCTTTGGGTGATTATTAATTTAGTTTAACAAGTTTTAAATTAGTCCTTTATATTTTAAATTTTTTTAATTAATTATATCCTTTCCTTTAATGAATGTTAGGTTGGTTGATGGTAGAAATTTAAATGAGGATTTAAGTTAAAAAAGAAAAAGAAAGTCAACATTTAAGATAGGTATTATGACCAAGTAAGGTGTATATATCTCCCTCATTTCATGCAAGTTCATCATCCAGTAGGTGGTTATCATAGATTTGAACCTATTATTTCTCAATTAACTCTAGTCTTTTTGGACCGATTGATCATCCATCAATATTTACAACGGTATAATAAAATAAACTTTTTAAAGAATAAGGACTAAATTGAGAAAGTGGCTGGAACATTAGGAGTAAACAAAATAAATTCTAATAATTAGTAGGGTTTGTAAGTAAACTTTAGATAGAGAAACGGTTGTTTGTATGGTTATGAAATTAGATTAGAGAGAGAGAGAGAGAGCAGGTGGATCGTGGTCCATACTGTGGATTCTGAGGGTTGTCGCTGAAATGGGGCAAGAGTTCAAGTGGGTTAAGGAAAATATGCTTGTGTATCTGCCTACTAAGAGGCCCTCACTCTGTCACTCTCCCCAGCAACAACCCATGTTAGACCTTACCCAACACCTTACATCTCATTTTCATTTTGTATCCTTTTAATTCTCTTCTCCCTTCCGTCTGGTATCATTGTGAAAATGTGGGGAGAATTTGTTCAAAATCGAGAAACTTAACACTTAACTCTCTATTTTTGTTGTCTTTAGAGATGGTGTAGTGATAAGAACATGAGGCCTTGTGGTATCACCTACTCATGAAATCTTGTTTTTGAGTCCTGTGTTGGTTACAGTATTAGTAGACAACGAGCTCCAATTATAGAGATCTAAAATGGTAAAAAAATTTATTTACTTGTATTAATATTCATGGAGTTCCATCTCAAAATGAATTGGGAGAGGGAAGATATAAACATTTGTTAAGTAATTTATCTTTTTAATGGAATTCTTAACATAACCCCTTAGAATCATTGTTCACCAATCTATTGGGATTGGTAGAGCCAAAAAATGAGAGAAGAAGTGAAAAGGAATGAAGAGATGCTGCAAAAGCCATGTTGGCCGAGGACATAGCGTTCAAATGCTATAGGGAGCGTTTCAACACTGTCAAAATTAGAACAAAACATGGAGAGGCGTGGGCAGGCATTCTAACGCTACAAAAGTCGTAGCGTCGAGACGTCGTGGAAAGGTTCTCAACATTGCGACGTATTTTTTAAATACTGCTCTTTGATTTAGGTTGTTACATAATATTGAGGGGCGTGGATTCTGTTGGTGCACAAAATCTGAGGCTGAGACGGCAGTCTCTTGGTAGAGAGACAGAGGCAAGATCTTGGGGTTGTCGTGTATGTCGGCAACTAGTTCTTGTGGGTATTTGTTGAGGTTTTCATTCCTGGTTTTTAGGATCGTATTATTGATATATAGTTCCTAGCACATAGGTGGTTCTTTTGCTGAAGCCTCTAGAGTTTAGAGATTTGTAAATGCTCATGGTATCAATCTCATTATAGTAGAACCTGCTTATTGCAAAAAATTGGACGTAGCCGCGCTTGCTAATTGGGTGAATAAGTATAAATTTTTTATATTGTTCTACTGTGCTTTCCCTATATATTCTTTTATTGTGTAGTTGGATTTACTTTCTACTGAATATAATTGTTGAAGGGGAAAAGATTCTTGATAAGCAATGTTTCAAATACGATCTTAGCTGGATTCTATTTTTGGACCGATATTTGTTTGAGCGTTTTGCGCTATGATACTATATTAATATTCATGTTGTTCAATTTCAAAATCAATTGACTGTGAGGTGCAATACATATCTATTATAAATATTTGTTAGGATCGTTCCCGTTGAATGTGAGATGCTTAACAACTTGGATTACAGGCCATGATCCCCTTCTTGCATCAACGTATGTGCTGTACAACCAAATAAATAAATAAATAAATAAATAAAATTTAATATGATCAAATATATGACTGGAAATACATCACATGAGAAACAAAATGAAAGTCGTATTCCCACTTGTCTATTGTACAAAAATTCTATCCGTTCATTAACTTTTCACCATTATTACAACTTGTCTCCCAAGTTTTTGAATACTTGAATTGTCCCCAAAAACAAAAAAAAAAAATAGAACACGTCATAGTTTTTTCTTCCCATAAATTATATGCCAAATCTTTTGTTTTATACACATGAAAAATATTGGAAACGTTCGAGGAAACCTGCTAATGTTTTTGTGAGTTAAACTAAGAAAAGTTATGCATTTAATAGGTAACTTTAACAACTTAATAATGTTACTGTAAAATTTTCATCGACATGTCGATATTTTCATTAACATTTTTATATATCTATATGGATTTGACACTGAATCGATATGTCCATTATAACTATAAAAATTCGATGAAATTTAAAAAATATCATGCAGGTAATATTAATAATATGAAAATTTTTAACTTACTTGAAAAAGTGAATGGTAATAATTTAAATATTTCTATTAATTTTCTAATTTATATGATTCTTTTAAAAAATGTCCATCGAACATCGACATTTTTTTGATATTTCCATTGACATTAAAACCATGAGGTACCACGAGTTGATATTCATATTTTAAAGTATTTGATTGTAGACTAGTAGTAGATTCTTTTTTCTTGCACATAACTAGTCTTCATTCTATTATCTCACGCATATTTCCTTTAAATTTTTTATATTCTCTTCGTATATATATACCATTGTAAAAAAATCGTATTCTATTTCGATAGACCATGGTCATATGACTGTGGTTTAAGTGAAATAGTGTATTAGTGTATATATGTGAAAAAATGTAGATTATTTAAGAAAAGATCAATATCGCCACTATCACAAAATGCAGGTAAACATTTGAACTTGTAACATATATTCTGGAGAGAAAGTAAAGATACACCTTAACCGTTGAACCGCGCAATTGAATTTAGTTAGATTATTACAAATGGGAAATCTTTTTTCTTCGATTATTGACTCAAGATATTGTTATTAATATTCATGTGGTTCTATCTCAAAATCATTGACAATAAGAGAATAGTTCACGTCTATTATAAACTTTTGTTCAGTCCGTATCTTTTCAATTTGGGATCTTTAACAGTTAACTATAGCATTTTGGAACCCTCAATCATTTTCATTGAACATTCTATATTGTGAAAAACTAAAATGATTAGCCTTTTTAATCATTATTATAGTTCCAAATAATTTTCAATAGTACATTACATTAATTACAACTTGAATGCATAATTCAAGACTAGTTCACTCGTTTACAAATAAGTAGGTACATGATCATATTAGTCATGTGACTTATATTTTATTAATCAAAAGATTCACTCAATGAAACTAAACTTCCAAAAAATAATTATAAAAATAAAAAAAAATAGAAGTAAAAGATAAGTGTATGATCCAGCTAGTTAGTCTTTATAGCTTGCAACTTTCAACGCTTTTGTCTTTATACCTTACTTTATTTCATTATAACTCACAAATATATTTTAATTTAGTTTATAATATTAATTATTCAATTACATAATTAAAAAAATTGGAATCATACTTCAATTATGACGTGTCAAAATCTCAATGTTAAAGCTTCTACATTGTATTATAACAACTTTTTATTAATGTATAACCGGATAAAGTAGCATTGGTGTACGCTATAACAATGAAAGAACTATGGCCTCAATAAAGAAAAATGAAAATATTAAGAGATCCCCTATGTTAATAGAAAAAATGGTGGGATCACGCATTGACATCATAAACCTTACATAAAATAATTTAAAATAAAATTAGTTACTTAGTTGACTGTCTTTAATTTATTTATAGTATTACCTTTTCTTAGTGAAACATTATTATTAATTTGTAAATTTAATATGGAGTAGTTTAAAATAAATTAAATTTAATTTTTTAATACTTCCATCTTAAAGAAATGAATATCTACTCAGTTTTGTTTTGTATATATATGTCTTAACGGTTGAACTATACTTATTTGTGCTTTTAAATTTATTAAAAGGTAATATTATTTTAGTAAATTTTAAATTTAGCAATATTTTTTTAAGAATTCGGGAGGGGTAGTATAGAAATGGTATAAAAGGTTAAAAAGGTAAATATGATGAGAAGAAAGAAACAGTTGAGAAAATTGTGGTTCAGGTTGGTTGCTGTGCTGAGCGGCACAACGATATTGACCAGTCAGATTAATATTAAAAGAAAAAAAAAGATTAATATTATTTTATTATTATTTTTTTAATCGCAGTGATCTCGATGTCTCGTGTCACGACACCGCACGTGTCGTCTTGTGAACTCTGCGCGAAATCCAAATCTAATTTTATGGAACGACGCCCAGTTGTTAATTCGACCCATCAACTTAACCTAATCTTCTTTGTCCCTTCTCTTCTTTGCTTTTTGCCGACTAATAGAGCTTAACTCGCTACTCAATCTAGCATCTTTTCCCCTCTTCAAAAGAGGTGATATTATTTTAAACACTTCATATTATATTAATCTAATTCTTGAACTTATTTGAAATCAAAATATAGTATTTCTTCTAGGAAAATTGTACTTGCTAGCAAATCTAGCAATATTTTATGTATTTCAAAATATATCACCTGTTTTTAAAATTTTTAAATATATCAATAGTATATCAAATAGTCATATCAGTAGTATATTATTAATATATTAGACACTTATATCAGTAGTATATTAGATGTATATCACATATATATTGTACAGACACTAATATCAGTAATATATCAGATATATGTATATCACATACATATTGCAAATATATCAAACACTCATATCAGTAGTATATCAAATGTATATCACGTACATAGATCAATAGTCAGATATATTACATATCTATTACAAATGTATATCATTTGGGTAAAGTTGTCATTTTAAAATTAGACTTTCGTTTTCCTTTTTAAAAAGGTGCTATATTGAAAAATTAATTGTGGTCATTATTTTACTAATTTTACTAAATATTTTTTTACATATTTACAATTGTTCCTACTTTCAAAACATTTATTTTTTGTCTCTATATTTTTATTTATTTTTTGTTCATTATTTTTATCATTCACTTTTAAAATGTTCATTTTGATCCATTTATTTAAAATTTTAACACAAATTCTACATACAATAGAAACTCTTTAATACAAATCTACAACTATATTTCAACAAATTTAGTGGGTGAAGTATCATGCTAAAATTATAATTGAATGACTAAAATAGTCCATTTTTTAAAATACAATGACCAAAATTAGATGTTTTGAAAGTTTAGAGTACCAAAATGAACTAAAGTCGAAAATATAGAGATCAAAAATAGTATTTAAAACTGTTGTTATGATTATGAAGGTGTCAAAATATCAATAAAATGCAATATTAATTAATAGATGAGAAGAATTATAGAAATTAAAATTTAAAGCAAAATAAGAATTTAACATCATGCTTAAATTATTGACATTTTCATTTTAATATTTGTCTCCTTTTCCCCCATTTTAAGGATTTGAGAATGGAGGAGTCAAAAGGTGAGGTATTTCTCTTGATTGGTGGACCAGTTTTTCTCATGGGAGGAAGATTTGTGTCGCTATTTTATTGATAGATTTCTAAATTAAACTTCAAATCTCGTAGTTTATGAGATTTTTGTAAGCAAGGGGGCGACAAAATTAAACCAGATCAGAAAGCAAAAGCCAACCCACTAGCCCTTGTCTAGTAAACTTTTTCAAACGCTTCTCCAAATCTCTTTTCTTTGGGTCATTCCTCAAGTAAGATCCTACTCTCATGGTTTCCAACCGCCACTTGGTACAACGGGTAATGCGAATGTTCATACGTTCAAACATCATCGGGAGTGAATCGATATTTTCATAGTATTGTAATAAAAATAGACATAAACTTTTTTTTTCTTTGGAATACAACATGTGAGGTGGAGACTCGATTCGTAATCTTTTTAATGACGTCTCAATCGGTTGAGTTGTACTCGATTTTACTAAAAAAACATAATAATTAATATTAATAATTTTTAACTTATTGAAAAAAAGTGTAATAGTTATTTGTTAATTTAAATATTTGTTACAATTTTTTATTTTTATAATTTTTTGAGAAATATTCATCCACATTAGAATTTTATCAATATTTTTATAAAGTTGAGACCTCGACATTTTAAAATATTGGTGGTGCATCATTTTAAAGTTGGGTTGCTAATCATTTTCATTATTGAGAATGTTCTAAATTTATATAATGTTCCAAACATATCCTTACCATGATTCATATTAATTTATACATCAATTTATTATAATGTACATTTATATAATACATTTGTTTTTAATAATTTAATAATTTATTTTATATTAATTTCTATACATTTGTTTGAACAAATTAATTCATATTAATAAAATATGTTTTTTTAAATAATTAATATTAAAAATAAATTTTATTTTCAACTTTAATATTTATCTAAAAAGACAATTATCTAATTAGTATTATCTTAGGTGAAATGTATTTATTATTTTATAAAATTATCTTTCTTTAAGAAGAAAAAATATCAAATGTACGTAGGTTGGTCTTGTTAAAAAAGTCTTACTTTACAATTATATATTTATGATAATAAATATTATTAATAATAATTTCTTTAAAATATTAAAAATAAATGCTATATAATTGAATTTTATTTTATTTTATACCTAAATGTAGTATATAATGATACTCAATTGGATAAAGTTGTTTATCAGTCCATTAGTACATTACTTTATTTGAATTATTAATTCAAAATAAAATTAAAGAAAATTGATGAAAGTAAATATATGAAAAAATGAATGACAAAAACGTAAAAGGATGATGCCCTCAACATACGAATATAATCTTGAAAACTCATGTTTCAAAAGGGTATGCAAAACATGTTAGATGTCTTGTATGTAAATCATAGGATATCTGAGCATCTTGAGATGTTTGACTATCTTAGATCCATGCAAAAACTAACGCGAGAATATAGATGTTCATTTAATGAGAATCTTGGATTTGTATAAAACAAATGCCTTTAAAGAGTCGTTTGTTCTTGGATTTGTATAAAACAAATGCCTTTAAAGAGTCGTTTGTTCTCTAGAAATCAAAGACTCTCATAGGACGAGACATCTAGATTCCCACATTTGTTTTGCAAGGATGTAAGATATCTCGACATCTCCTGCTACCAAGGTATCCAAGAATGCTCATACGGAAGGCATTTGATATATTTTGGATGCCATTTTGAAACAAGGATTTTCAAGATTCTTATGTGGAGGGCATCATCACTTTCCATTTTTTCACTTCATTCTTTTTTCATATATTTTCTCTCATCAATTTTATTTATATTTATTTTTTATTTTATAGTTGAAATGAATTAATGTACTTATTGACTAATAAGTAATTTTAAGTAATTAAATATATTTATATAAAATAAACTCCAATTAAATTCTATAATATGTCCATTTATTTTTAATAATTGGAAGAAATTATTAATAATAATATTTATTATCTTAAAACGTAATTTAAAGGCAATAGTTTTTTTTTATAGAACAACATACATTTGATTTTATTCTTCTTAAGAAAATATATATAATTTGATAATATGATAAATAAATTTCACACAACATAAAGATCAATTATATGATTGAAAATATATTAAAGTTGAAAAATAAAAATATATTTAATAATAATATTTTCTAAAAAAATCTTATATTAATATTACAAAATATATATAAAAGTTAATATATACGAAATCAATATAAAAACAAATAAATATTAAATAAATAAAAACTATTGTATTATATAAATTGAAATTATATTAAATTAATTTATAAATTATAAGAATATTCGTAAGGCCATTTTTTGAACATTATATTTTAGATAAGTAACCAAATATTTCTGAAATATTTGGATACAAAATGTTTGTTTTGCATGATTTATTATTTACATTCTTAACATGTTTAATATGATACTAGAGGTTAAAAGCTTAAATGAGTATCCGACCAAAAAAATGGGATCCGACCAACATTGGTGAACCCTAAAGAGGCACATCTTGAGAAGGTATGTTAAGGATATCACATTGAGAAAATAAGAGACCTAACAAGAGTTTATAATATAAATGAGCTACCCTCTTTATAGACAATTTGTTTTGAGATGGAACACAATGAATATTAATATAATATCAGAGCCAAAAAGCTCAAACGAGCATCCAGTTCAAAAGTCATGAGATCCAAATTATAACATACATGGGCTACTTTTCTCATTGATAGTTGGTCTTAAGATGAAACTCCATAAATATTGTTAGATTCTACTTCTTAATCAACTTATGTCTAAGCAACCTTGAATTTTTAAGTTAATCATCAACATTTCTATGAATAACTAAACCTTAGTTTGATTGTTACCACCCTCGATTGAGGGATAAGATCTTAAGTCATGGCTTCTTAACTGATACTTTATTTCTAAAGTTTCCTCCCTTAGTTGTTGGTCGAAATTTTAAATATTATTACTTAACCTTTTCAAAATCAAGTTAATTAACTGTTGTGTAATAAAAGATAGTTAAGTTTTCAATAGGAAGATTGGAATAAAGAATTTAACTCATGCTTAGTTTAATTAAAACTAATTTATCAAAAACAGAGGATGAAATCATTGTTATTTAATTTTAGAATTTGAGAACAAATAGGAAGTTTAGAGTAACAAGTGTTGGGATGAGTGGAGCCAAAACAATGAAAGAATTGAGGAGAGAAATGAAGAAACGTAACTTTTCGTGATAGGACGTGTCTTTTGTAAAAGAAACAACTTTACATGAAATGATATGTCTGTTATAGGGAAGGAAAATGATCCAGACGAGACGACAGGTCGGACCACAAAAGAAGATGAAGCCCGAGATCATCGACGAATGGGGGCCGGCCTATACAATTTGAAAGCCGACCCACCTCGGCACCGAGGCGCCGGCTGCTTGTCTTGGCTTTCGGGCCAAGACACGGCCCGATCTCTTCCACCCGGTCCCTATGCCAACCGATCGAATACCCTGTTCGGGGCCTAGTGGACGATCTCTCTACGAATCATTGGGCCTGCACAACTAACGTCTAGGGCTCATTTGGAAGGTTCTAGAACGTTCCAAACGACTATAAATCAGTCATGTTACCTAACCCTAAGGTAAGCCGGGTTATACACTGAAATCCTATTATTCATCGACTCTCCTTGCTGACTTAGACATCGGAGCCCGTGTGACAGGAGTCACACCGGTCTAGCCTTGTTCGATTTTGCAGGTCTTTGAGTCCCTGATAATCAAGTTTGGTGCGAACCTCGGAGGGAATCGGGAGAGCATAATCCATGCATCAACAATTGGCGCCGTCTGTGGGGATGATTCAAGCAATTTTAGCCGAGGCGAAATCCATATCCCAGGCGGGTAAAATGAAGCAGATCGACACGAGCCCTGGTGGAAGCAAGCAATGTTTCGAAAAAAAGAGCCTGAACGAAGCTACCAACCACTTAGGGGAGGCAAGTCCGAGCCCTGATCGTCGACTAAATCCGACCACCCCTAATAGGGGAGAATCATCTGAGGACAACACGAGCCCTGATGGAAGCGAGCAATGTTTCGAAAAGAAGAGTCTGAGCGAAGCTACCAACCACTTGGGGGAGGCAAGTCCGAGCCCTGGTTATCGACTGAATTTGACTACCCCCGATAGGGGAGAGCCAACTGAGGAGGTAGAATCTATTCCTCTGACGGCCGAAGATCGAAGAGTCGACATCGGAACCAGGTTGGGTGATGAGGAAAGAAAGAGCCTTATAAACTTCCTCAGAAGCAACGCCGACGTGTTCACATGGTTACCTGAGGACATGCCAGGAATCGACCGAGGAGTCATGGTACATCGCCTCAACGTCGACGAAAGCTGTAAACCAGTGAAACAGAAGTATCGTGCATTCAACCAGGAAAGGAATGAGATCGTGGCTGAACAGGTAGAGGGGCTATTGAAAGCAGGCTTCATTCGAGAAGTACATTATCCCCAGTGGATATCCAACGTGGTGCTGGTGAAGAAGCCGAATGGAAAATTGAGGATGTGCATCAACTTCACAGACCTAAACAAGGTCTGCCCAAAGGATTCTTTTCCCTTGCCTCGAATAGATCAACTAGTTGATGCTACCGCTGGACATGAAAGATTGAGTTTCATGGATGCCTACTCTGGGTATAATCAAATCAAGATGCATTTACCAGATCAGGAAAATACCTCTTTTGTCATGAGTTGAGGTCTATATTGCTATATGGTAATGCCGTTCGGGTTGAAGAATGTATGTGCGACCTACCAACGAATGATAAATTGAATGTTTGTAGCCTTAATCGGCAAAAATATAGAAGTCTACATTGATTATATGCTGGTAAAGAGTCGAAAAAATAAACAACACGAGGAAGATTTGGCAGAGGCATTTGACGTTTTAAGAATGTACAAGATAAAAATGAATCCGACTAAGTGCACGTTTGGAGTGACCTCGGGCAAGTTCCCGGGATTTTTGGTGCACCAAAGGAGAATCGAAGCCAATCTAGATAAGATCAAAGCTGTTTTGGAGATGGATTCACCTAGAAATCTAAAGCAACTACAGGGACTCAATGGAAGGATAACAGCACTCAACAAATTTAGTCGCTCGACTGACAAGTGCCTGCCGTTCTTCAAAATCCTAAGGAAGAAGGGGCAATTTGAATGGACAGAGTGTGAGGCTGCCTTTAACGAGCTAAAGCAATATCTGGGGGCAGCCTCACTCCTCTCAAAACTGATCACTGGTGATGAACTCTACTTATACTTAGCTGTATCCGACACTGCGGTGAGTTCCGCGCCGATAAAAGAAGAAGGTGGACGACAATCTCAAACCTACTACACAAGTAAAGCAATGGTAGATGCAGAGCTTAGATACCCACAAGTGGAGAAGTTGGCATTAGCACTGGTCACTTCGGTTCGAAGACTACGTCCGTATTTCCAAGCCCACAGAGTGACCGTCTTCACCAATTTTCCCTTACGAGTACGACATTCAATATAAGTCAAAAACTGCTATGAAGGGGTAGACTGTGGTAGACTTCATAGCAGAACTAACACCAGCAGAACCTCAAGTATGTAGCATCGACCCACAACTAGTTGAGGAAGAGATACCTTGGACACTCTACGTGGATGGGTCCTCAAATTTTAGAGGATGCGGGGCAGGACTTCTATTGGTCTCTCCAGATAGGGAAAGATTCAAATATGCACTACAATTCAGTTTTCATGCATCTAACAACGAAGCCGAATATGAGGCTCTACTAGCAGGATTAAAGGTGGCCAGGTATGTTGGGGTCAGAAACATACTGATACTTAGTGACTCGCAGCTAATTGTAAGTCAGGTAAAAGAAGAGTTCCAGGCTAGAGAGCCACGAATGGCGAAATACCTTTCTTGGGTAAGAGACCAGCTCGGCCAGTTCTCAAGATATGAGATTCGACAAATTCCTCGTACTCAAAACGTCAATGCAGGTGCGTTAGCTCGACTAGCTGCAGCTTATGAAATCGACCTGGGAAAAACTGTGTGTTGGTTGAGATTTTGCCCGAGTCGAGCATAGAAGCTTAGGAAGCAATGGATATCGACGAACAAGGGCAACCAGAGGAGAACTGGATGAGCCTTTTGATCAAGTATTTAAGAGACAAAATCCTACCTAATGAAAGAATAGAGGCCCAACGACTACAACGACGAGCGGCCAGATATGTGCTTAAAGACGGAGGTCTGTACAAAAGAGGCTACTCGTTGCCACTCTTAAAATGCTTGACACCTGACGAAGCTGACTACGTCATGAGAGAGATACATGAGGGCATTTGTGGGAACCATTCTAGGGCACGTTCCTTAAGTCACAAAATAGTTCGACAAGGATATTATTAGCCGACCATGCTAAATGACGCGACACAATTCTCCAAAAAATGCAATGAATGCCAGCGGTTCGCAACGGTACCTAGGCAACCGTCAGAGCCTCTAACAAGCATAATGAGTCCTTGGCCCTTTGCCCAATGGGATGTAGACCTCATAGGACCCCTTCCGCTAGGAAAGGGCCAGACCGAATTTGCAGTGGTTGCAGTCGACTATTTCACCAAGTGGGCCAAAGCCAAAGCCCTAGCTACAATTACTAAGAAAAAGGTCACTGACTTTATCTGGAAAAATATAATTTGCCGCTTTGGAATATCCTACACCATTATCAGTGGTAATGGGAAGCAGTTCGACAATGCTGCCTTTCGAGAATTTTATAGGGAGCTGGGCATTAAGCACATATGTTCTTTGCCAGCGCACCCGTAAGCTAACGGGCAGGTTGAAGCAGACAACAAAATCATCAAAAGAACAATAAAAACCATATTAGAGAAGCTTAAGGGATTATGGGCAGAAGAACTTCCCAATGCATTATGGGCCTATAGAATAACACCCTGTACATCAACGGAAGAGACGCCGTTCTCGCTGTCATTTGGTTCTGAGGCGGTAGTGCCGGTGAAAATTGATCTCCTCTCCCCAAGGGTAGAGCAGTTCAGTCTACCTGGCAACAATGAATCCATGCGGCTCAACCTGGACTTGTTAGAAGAACATTGAGAGACAGTGCGACTACGAACGGTCGAGTATAAAAACCGAATAGCTCGATACTACAACTTGAAGGTGAAGAAACACGACTTTAAAGAAGGTGATCTAGTATTAAGAAAGATCATGCCTAATACCAAAGATTCCACTAGTAGGGTGTTCGGACCAACATGGGAAGGAAGCTTTGAACACCATAGAGAGAACAAAATTGTATTAAGAAAACAACGCTATCATTGCGTTTAGATTGATTAATTGTGTTTCCTTAATTTCTCTGTAAATTTCTCCAACAAACATGTGGTTGCAAAAGAATATGTCAAAATGTATCGAAACAAATGTTTCATTTAAAACATTCCTCAGAGGCTACAGATGCGCTAGGTGCACTCCCCTGCTTTTAATGTAAAACATAAAAATTATTAAGTGTCTGAATCAAATTGTTAACATATGCTAATGCATATGAATGTGAACTATGCTTGGGGTACAAGTCGTAGCTTTAGCATCTTAGGGAGTGTTTGGTTCTTGTTTTCAAAATAGGAAGTAAATTTTGTTAAGACAAGCTCATGTTTGTTTCACAGTTTTATAAGCCTAGGTTTACTTCAGTAAAACTATTTCACCCTCAAGTTTGCTACAGTAAATACTATTCTACTTCCCATGTTACTATATTATTTTATCCTTATTCTCCAAGTTGCTACAGTGCATGTTTATGCAGAGAATTACACAACGTCAAATTTGGTCAAGCTCGAACTCGGTCTTTACTCCGACCTGAAACTCTAAGGGAAAACCTGCACAAGAGGGCAAAATCTCCAATGCTCAAGTCAGTAAGTAGCTCGAACTAAATATTAAGTTCGAGGAGAAATTTAATACCTGATGGTGAAATGAGACCTCTATTTATCGGTTTAGGTCCCGATAGAGGTTACAACAGACGGTTATCCTGGTCAGAATTGAGGTCGGAACTGTCGAGCTTGAGCAGATCGAACCCGGACCGTTTTATTATATATTAACGATTTAATAATGGACATGATGACGAAATCGCTTACCTCGGTGCATTTCGAGGTAGAACTGCACAAAAATTTAATCGGGAGGATTCCCTTCAGCGAATCGTTGTCCTCCATATGGCAATCTGGTTTCCATCCCCAAACAGTGGCACCCTTTCTACAGGGTTCGAGCTCGATCTGGCTGAGAAGTTAATTCCTTGAAAACCAATCCACATGGTGACTTCCAGGTTCAAAATGCCAAATATTACAGTTTGAGAACCTCGAAAACGGAGCCGTCGTTCGTCGCGTAGTCGAGTACCTCCGTCATTCGGGCTTCCGTTCTATCTGGGTTGTCCCTTTTGTGACATGTGTTCGGTCGAGATTAATTTTCGGGATACTATAAATAGCCCCATGGATCATATCCAATTTTTACGCTCTCTGAAATCTTGGAGTTCGACCTTAGCAGCTCGGAACTTACTCTAGGTCAGTCTAATTCTTTCACTTATTGTTTCATATTTCAATTTTTGAATCATGTCTAAATCTTTCAGTTCGTCAAGTTCATCTAGTAGTAGCTCATTTGATAGTGTAGCTCGGAGTCGAAGCCCTTCGCCGAAGAAGGCCGACTTGGTAGAAGAGTTCGTAAGTAAGTTAGATTCTGAACTGGAGGAAGAAATACACAACTTCAGGTTTTTCGAGGACGATGGGGATGATAGCGATACCTCTACCTCAGGTCAGGGTTTGTAATTCCCTTCTCAGATGCCTGAGAACTATCTCGGCCCTCTCTGTAAGAGGTATAGTATTCCAGACGACATCGTCCTTAGGCTTCCCTTGGAAGGGGAGCGTGCAGATAACTCGCTAGAAGGGTGCGTAACTCTGTACTTGAAGACGTTCGAGTACGGCTTTCGCCTACCCGTTCTTCCTTTCGTGCAATAGCTCCTCGCTTAAATTGTGCTAGCTCCTACTCAGGTAGCCCTCAATGGATGGGGCGTCGTTTTTAGCCGTGTTATTCTGGCTGAGGTGTTGTGAGGTGGATGAGTTAGATCTCCTTAGGACTGACCAGCTCTTAGCTTGCTTTGAAGTGCATCTCCAAGAAGCCCGAGCGATACTACCTGTGCGTTAGGAAAGGTGCGGGAGGCATATTTAACGGTCCGACCTCCATAAAGAAGTGGGTTGGGAAATGGTTTTACGCTTCCGGAGCATGGTTGGCCAAGGACGAGTCCAACCAGCCTTTCCACACCATCCCTTGTAGGTTTGAGAACTTAAGTAAGAAGTTGAGTCGTTGTTTGCTTTTTAATGCTCCTCTTCGTACTCTAACCTCCTATCTCTTTACTTTGGCAGTTGCTATAAAAAATGTCCCTCAACTCTCTCAATCGACATTCGACATCCTGAAGTTCTACAAGGACAAGTTCAAGAGTGGCAGGAAGATTGGTACTTTTTTAACCGATAAGCTCTTTCTCGCCTCAAGGCTGCTAGATTACAACCCTCTTCTCGTCCCTCCCGAAGCTCTTAGGCTGAACTCGAAACTTAGTAAGTCGTACTCAGACCTTGATTTTAAATACTTTAAACTTTTATTACTTGACACACTTTGCTTTGAATTGCATAGCAATGGTTTATGGATTTGCTCAAGACCTGAGACACAAACGTCTTTGCCAGGGGCTGGCTTCCACTTTGAAGGAGGAGCCATGCCCAATCGTGGTTGACCTTCCTGCCAATGTCGAGGTGGTGGACATCCGTCAGGATGCTACCACACCACGGGGAGCAACAGAGGTGGGTGCCTACCAGGATCACGAGATCCTTAACGTCTCTCCCCTTAGGGAGTTTCAGAAAAAGGCTACCCCCAATAAGTCGAAGAAGAAGAAGCGTAAGGCCGTTTCTTCTGAGGATATGGTGGACGAGGTCAGAATTGGCCTACGGAGTAGTCCCTTCGGAGGACTAGTCGGATGATGCTAAGGCTAGAATGGGTGGCACCTCGGACATCGAGATGAGGTTCAAGATCGAACATTCGAGTGCAAGGGTGAAGGAGAAAGCTATGGAGATGTCAAGCTCATGCTTCGACCGCTATTGGAGGAGGGCTTCCAAATTCGTTAGCGCTCCAGGCTCGACCATCCAACGATTGTTGGACTATACTGTCGAGGTAAGACCTGATATGTTTGTCCTTTAGCTTCGTGTAAATTACCATCGAAAGCTTAACTAACCTTTTGCTTTTTATTTTGTCATTAGGCTCACGCTACTGTCTGCTAAACGGCCATCATGATGAAGACCGAACTAGACGGTCGCGACTTTCTCACGATACGAGAGCGAGAGGCATCTTTGGCTGTACTAGAGACCACTACCGCTCTGGAAGGCGAGCTTAAGGAGGCCCGAGCCGAAGCTCAAGCATGGAAGTCTACCTCCAAAGCTGATAAGGCCGAGCTGAATTAGGGCTTTCGTGGGCTTTATGTGGGTTATGTTTAAATGGGCTTTGGGTTGTTTTTAAATCAAAAAGAGGCCCAATTTTAAACCCAATTATGTTTTTAATATGTTTTAAAACATAAAACAAAAAGCCCTAGAATTTGAAAACACCCCATTCACGATTTTCACCAAGATTTTCTCATTTGTTTTCAAATCTTCTCTCAAGAAATCTCAAAGTCTCTCTCATCTCTCTCTTTTTCGGCACATTTAGGGTTTATTGGAGGGATTTTTGTTGTTGATCGTGAAGCAAGATCAAGAACCATGGAAGGTTCATCTTCCTCCAAGCCACACGACAAAGAGAATGAGAAGAAGAGAGTGTGTTGCCTCCACCAACTAAACCGAGTATGATTCCTCTTGAACCTCCTAGGATTTCTCATGAAAAATTAGTTTTTGATCCAAGGGAACAAAGAAGAAATATGAGGAAGCTATAAGAATGAACCCTAAGAGAAATCAATCCATAGGTGGTACAAATTCTGAACAAATTAATATGGAATCTCATGATGCTAGGGTTAATAAAGAAGGTTCTAGTGAAAAGAAATTAGGAGGAATTAGTAAAGTCTATCTTCAAAAAAATCAAACTTTAGAAGAAAAAGGTGCTGTCCTAGATGAAGAAATAGCTAGACTTCAAGAGAGAGCGGAGATGTTAAGTAAAAATAACGAAATTAGGGACAGAGAATGAGAGGGTTTACGCGAAAATTGAGGAATTAAACATAAAATGGCAAGAATTTATGGAAAACTCAAAGAAAGTGAGTGAGGAGATTCAACTTGAGTTAAATAGCATGAGTATACGTCGTAGGATGAATCTTTCTCAAGAAACCCCGTTTCCGAGTCTGTAGAACTATCTATCCCTYCCCCTCTTTYCACTACTRTTGCTGTGCATATCGAAGGTCARGAACAKGTTAGTGGGGACTCAKAACAYGACACGKAGCCCTTGGAGCACTCAGATTCGGCCACGGTCGAAATTCAAAGCCAAATTGCGCYTGGCGCAATTATGGATGAGACTCCACCGGCCACTCTACAAGGTATTTTGTCTCCATCTTTTCCAGATCCTATCTTRACTAAAAAGCCCCTAGTTCTTGATGATTCAGAACAGGAAAGGACAACACCGAGAATTGCCGAAATTTTGGTGGCGTTGAATGAAGCAAGGGGAGAAGATCCATTAGAGGATGATGGAAACAGTAGGGCAGCACAAAGACAATTGAATGTTGATGGAGAGGATGAAGATCTTGGAGAATTACCCCAAAAAGTGCATGGAGATGAGTTTGAAGAGGAAGAAGAAAATGACGATATCTCTCAATATGAAGTGAGAGTACGAACTCC
>NW_019104563.1:752174-765238 GCF_001995035.1 Momordica charantia | reverse complement strand
GATCTTGATCATCATACTGCAGGTCGTCTGCCCCGCCCTGGGCCCTTGACTGAGACCCAGTTCGGTTCGCCCCCATCATCTCGTTGTAAGTTTCCTCCATGGTGTGCACTCGGTTGCGCATGTCATCAAGCTCTCGCTGGAAGGTGGTGAGAACCTCAAGATCCGTAGTTGGTGCAGTCCTTCTCGGAGTTTTCTTCGAGATCCCACATCGCTTCGGTTAGTCTTGGCGGGCCTCTGATGAGCAGGAGGCAGTGTGGTATTCGCATTGCAGGTCGACCTCCGAGGCGGGTCAACCTCTTGTCCTACTCGGACTTGTGTTTCAGCCACTTTGGCATCGACCTCGCATTGGGTACCATTATTGCCGTTCAATCCTCTTCGATCCGCGGAGTTAGTAGAATTCGCTGGCTAAACCGTCTTGGATGAATTTGTTCTTGGGATTACTTAAGTTGTCCTTCCTTACGGACGACGCCAAATGTTTATGCAGAGAATTTCACAACGTCAAACTTGGTCAAGCTCGAACTCGATCTTCGCTCCGACTTGAAACTCTAATGGAAGACCTGCACAAGAGGGCAAAATCTCCGACGCTCAAGTCAGTAAGCAGCTCGGACTCAATATTAAGTTCGAGGAGAAATTTCATACCTGATGGTGAAATGAGGTCCTCTATTTATAGGTTTAAGTCTCGACAGGGGTTACGACAGGCAGTTATCCTCGTCGGAATTGAGGTCGGAACTCTCAGGCTTGAGCAGATCGAATTCGGACAGTTTTACTTATTGACGATTTAATATGGACATGATGACGAAATCGCTTATCTCGGTGGGTTCCAAGGTAGAACTCCACGAAAATTTAATCGAGAGGATTCCCTTCAGCGAATCGTTGTCCTCCATGTGGCAATCTGATTTCCATCCCCAAACACCGAGGTTTGCTACAATAAAACTATTCCACCCTCAAGTTTGCTACAGTAAATACTATTCTACTCCCCAGGTTATTACATTATTTTATCCTTACTCTCCAACTTGCTACCATGCATATTTTGTCTTTATTCTTTGTTTTGAAATGTATTAATTTTTTTAATGAAGTATTTTAAATAAATAAGAAAATGAATAAATTTTACTTTTAATTATAAATAAGTAAATCAATTTAATTAAAATTACGTGTAATAAATAATTAATTCATATATCGACAATTTCTTCTCTAGTTTTTTCCGAAATGATAATTTTTTTTGGTATCTATTTCTTGCTATTTTTCTTTTCATTTTATATAGTTGTTCATTTTGTTTCTACTATTTTTATTTACTTTTTGTTTTCACTATCACATTTGTAAAAATTTTATGGCAAGATGGTAATTTTTTAGATAATATTAAATATTTATTTATTTAAGTATATTTGTTTGTTACGAAGAAGTTGAATAATCTTGTAATATATTTATTTGATTTTTCTGTTAAATTTTCATATGATATTAGATGAAAACATAATCGCATAAAAAATCTTACTTTTAAAACTTGAAATTTAATTTTGCAAACATATTATTAAGAAGAACGTAGACTGTCCATACAAAGAAGGTCACCTAACCCAAGAATGCTCGAAATCAAGCATGCTTAACTTTGGAATTCTTACGATTGAGCCACCGAAAAGGAAGATGCACCTTGTTGGTATAGGCAGTGACTATCAAATCTTTTAAGCCTTTCTTGAACATTCCTCCATGATCTCAGGATCCCTATCATTCAGATGTGGTATCGGTTCATTGATGTACTCCTCCTCTCAGGCGTCACATATTTAATATTAATTATTCAATTGATTATTGTGTTAAATTGTCAATATAGCTAAATTGTTAATCTAAAATTTAGAATGCTAATATAAAATAAACTAATTTATATTATTTATTTTTTGATTTAAATTTGATTTGTTATTAATCAATGTTTACAAATCACATAAAATGCATATTTTTAGAGTAATCACACAAAATAAGCATATATATAATTTATTTTCAGACATTTAAATCTCATGCA
Organism: Momordica charantia; assembly: GCF_001995035.1. Next base: position 763,233 of record NW_019104563.1, on the reverse strand, counting down.
TCTTAATCCCAGACATATATACAACCAAACCACAAGTTATCTTTATTTCTCAGACATCTTTTTTGAAACCTTCAACCAAACAACCCCTTAATGATTTTGCCATACATTTCTTTTAGCTTTCTATCATAGGGCGTCTCATGCACACTACCCATAACAACACTCCTTTAATATTTAATTTGATTTTAAATATCCAATAAATGTTTTCAGTATTTGAATTTTTCAATATTTTTTTATTTTAAGTTACTCTATCTAAACATAGTAAGTGATAAGCCTGGATTAAAGGCTAAAAAGTGTAGTTTTGCATGCTTAGTTGATGGTCATTTGGGATGAAAAATGTATGTTCATGCATATTATTTAGGGAAAATGTGCATATTTTGTGATTTGGGACTTTGGGATTCAGTTCTAGGTAAATTAAGGCTAATTTGTGTAAATATGTTTATTTTGCAAGGAAAAGTGAAGATTGATGATCACAATGCATCAGGTGCATCACAGGACCAGAATTTCCAGCTTACTAGAAGAATGCACCAGTCAAACTGCTTTGAAAGTTTCAGCTTCACAATGCTTTAGTCACATTCGATGCCTAGATTGTCAAAACGGAAAGAACAACTTTTGACGAAGTAATTGGTCTGAGATTTGTTATTAGTTTCTAAAATCTCTACAACCTCATTTGGTTCCAACCTCCCATGCATTTCTCAACATCTTGTTACCTCCATGGCCTATAAAAGGAGTCTCCAAGCATCACTTCACGACATCTCAATTTCCATGTTTTTGTTATTCCTTTCTACTTTATTATCAACTTTAATTTTAAAGTTTTGTTCTTCAATTAAACGTTATGCAATTACTCTTGTTAATTTTATTACAATTCAACTTGTTCCATTTTGTACTTTCTTCCCATTCTAATTAAATTGCATTCTTTTGTTATCTTCTCTTGTGTTTTCATTTCTTTCATTTCCATGAGTAGCTAAATTGTTTCTTCAACCCTCCTACGAATGGTTTAGTTCATCTATTTTAAATTACATTTATCAGTGAGCACGACGTATTACGCTCTCTTTACTTATCTTGATTGATACAATTTATCCAGTTGATTTTCTTGTTGGCCCCTTGTTTAAATCACATTAGTTTGAATTTAATTCTGAGAAGGTTAGAGTCAAACAGATCTCATCAAGGTAAAACGGAAAGTTACTTAGAAATAAGAACTAAAACAAGATCTTAGACATAGGCTCTCTTACCTGTTAAACGTAAGTTGGGATTTGATTTATTTAGGATTCTAGAGTTGCATAGATATATGTAAACGTTAGCCAAAGCTTCTAAACAAACCAAAAGAGGTATGAAATAGGAGTTGAACCAGTTTGCATAAATCGAGCATAATTACAGGCACATTTGGTAGGTGTAATTCATCTTTTAGAACTAAACAGTAGTAGGAGGGTTGGCTGTGCTTTTAAATTGTGTTTCCCAACATATTCACCAAATTTTTATCCCAAACCCGATTTCTCACTCAAGCAGTTTACAAATTCATTTTTAAAAGAAAACTAGTCCTCGAGGAGACGAACTTGGAATACTTTCATATTATTACTTAGAATACTTCCATATTATTACTTGTGACAGTGTGTACTTGCACTTACTCTCTAGCTATTAAGTAGAGGTGCAACACAAGTTTTGATTATTTACTTTTAAATTAATAGATCAATTTTAATTGTATTAATTAGTAAAATTTAAATTATATCCATACTCTTTCATACTTCAAGCTTTGATTGTTTACTTTTAAATTTACAAATTAATTTTACTTTAATTAGTTGTAAAAAATTTTAATTTTAATTGAAAACTTTTAATTTCATGAATTATTTAAAATATATCAACCCTCTTTCGTACCGTCGTACAATTTGAAAATCATATTTAATTTTTATTTTTTACATCCAATGGAATATCTTTTTTTAAAAATTCAATACAAGTACAGATTTGAATATCCAATAAATAAATTCATAATATCTTTTAATATCTTTAACAATTTTTATTTTTTTTCAATTCATCAACCATGAATAAATGAGAGATTTGAATATATAACCTCACAAAAGATTGTTTTAAAAGTTAACCGGATCAAATTATTGGTTGATATCTTAACCAAATTGAACATTGTTCAAGTGGGCTAAATGTTATCTTACAAACATTAGAAGTTATCTGGCAGAGTTAACTTGTTATAGAAAAAAAAAGGACGAAAAACAGACACTGATGGACAACATAAAGCTGACATGGAAAATATGAACCATAGAAATCAAATTTAAACCGACAAAACAAAAAAACATGCGAGTGAAGAGACAGTAGCTAAATTAAGCAGTTGAGTTTTGCATGTTAAAATTATGTATATTCTTTTGTCTCTGGCTACAGCCGTACTGGAACGACAGCTTAATAATCTTTTTTATTTCTTTACCAATTTACCTTATCCATTTCTCACACGGTTTAAATATTTGTAATAAAATCAACCCAAGTGGTCATTTTTCATTTGAAGACTTAAGGTTGGAGTTGAATTGGTCAAATATATTCAATTTTGCCATTACAATTATTACATCTTGCTTACTGACTTGACTTACGTTAAGTCAAAGCGAACATAACTCACGATAATTGTCATATATCTTCAATCAAGAAATTGTGAGTTAGATTATCCACCCCTACATCTTGTACTAAAATAACAATACTTTGAGTTACATTTAAGGTGTGCTTGAGAATGATTTTATGGTTTTTTAGCAAAAGTATATTTTGATTACTCGTAACTTTAGAAAAAGGTGTTAAAAATGACAATTTAATCATTATTAGTGTTTGATTCTAAGGACATGTTTGAGAAGAATTTTAGAATGAGTGATTTTATCGAATATTATGGATTGACCTAGTGGTCAATAAGGGCCAATGTGTAAAAAGTAAAGGGTTTTGGATGAGTTCAAACTATGGTGGCTACTTACTTAAGATTTAATATTTCACGAGTTTTCTTGACAAGAAATGGTAGTAGAGTAAGACAGTTGTCCCGTGATTAGTCGAGATGTGTGCAAGGTCTTTGACATAATGAATATCAAAGAAATAAAAAATATTGAGCCAAAGAGATTTAATGATAGGGGATTTGTGAAAGTGATTTTTTATATGATTGTTTTAATGTTTGGTTCGACACTTTTACAAGTGATTTTCATTCCATTAAAAGTGATTTTGAATGATTAAATGTTTTAAGTTTAAAGAGAGAATTTCACAAATGATTAAATGTTTTAAGTTTAAAGAGAGAATTTCACAACAGTTTTAGAAATAGGAAAAATGTTAGAGAGAAACAAAAATCATAGAGAGAAATTTTAGAGAGTGAGACATTACAAAATAAAATTTAGAGAGAAGAAAAAATTAAAGATAAATAAAATTAAAGAGAAAAAAATTTTAGAAAGGAAAAAAAAGAATTTTCTCAAAATTTTAGGTGAAATAAGGTGAAATAGAAAGACAAATTTGAAATTTAAAAGTCAAAACTATACAGGTTTTAAAACCAATCTTCTATTAATTGTTGAACAAAAATCACTTGGAGAATCACTTCCCAAGTGATTTCCGAGTGATTTTTTATCTATTCAAAATCACTAAGAAATCTTTGCCAAACATATCTATTTTAAAATAGAAGTAATTTCGACATTAGTGAAACCTATTTTGGCCATGATCAAATGAATTTGACATATATTAGAAAGTATTCCGAAATATACCTTATAAATTATATAAATTGGGGTTAGCCCTAAAATTTATATGATTGTCATGAAAACTAGTTTCAAAAGCATTGATTGGGAGAAAGATACGTGACAATGTATTATGCTATATATCTTTACTGATGAATCTGTACTATAATACTCAACCTTCCTCTAAGGAAAGTATTTGTATGAATCAATATGGATGGTAATCAAACTATTAGATAGATAATCTACCGCGCTCTAAAGGCAGCACTTATCTCGTATTATTAAAATTTTTCATTATAGGGTAACATGAATTTAGTTTAGTGGTTATTGCATCTTGTTCATTTCTTAGAGATCGAAGGTTCAATCCATAATTTGTTGTACTGTAAGAAATTTTTTCACTATAGAAATATATTTTTTCCACCTACTACATATGCATCATGATTCATGAAGTGATGGGAAAAAAATGTAGATCAATCGATCCTCCTGTAAGTTCTTCAAACCGGAACTATTTGATTTTTTTCGTTCCACATGCTAAAAGCATATATATTAGTAACAATAACAAATAAATAAGCTATAGGGATACAAAAAGCTTAGCACCACAGAGATTATACTAGTTCGCCCCAATCTTGAGACTACGTTCAGACTTCTGCAACAGCAGGTTCTACTTGTTAAGGATCCCACATTGAAAAGAAAAGGAACCTAACATAGGTTTATAATAGACATGGATTATTTCTCTTATCGTCAATTGGTTTCGAGATGGAACTCCATGATTATTAATATGGTATCAGAACCCAAAAGCTCAAACGAGCATTCGACCAAGATTGATGAGCCGACAACTACATGGAACACGAGTAGATCTCACCTGCTCCGTATTTTGTATTGAAAAAAAAAACTACTCATTCTTAATCTATTTCTGAAATTTATTAAAAAAATACTGAAAATAGGAAAACGAATAAAATTGTCAAACAAACTTGTTCTTAAAAACTAAAAGTAGAAGACGAAATTATCTTTAAAAAAAAATAGAGACGAAATGGTTATCCAGTTGATTTTTCAAGGGAAAAAAATGAAAATTATAAATATAGCAAGCTATAGCCGACAGTCAATAATTCTTTCATATGTTTCACCTACAAATTTGTACGTCGCCATCCATTTCCCCCTTCTGAATTACCCCAATTTACCTTATTCACCCATCCTCAGAGTCACGTCAATATATTATATAGAAATGCTTGAGACAAGTTGGGTGGGGACTCTAAAGGATAAGAGATTGAATCGTTAATTTTTAATATCAACTGAGGAGATGATAATACGTGTCTTGTTGGGAGTGAATTATCGTCTGCCACGCAACACCAGAGGTCATCACTTAGATGAAGGGAAGAACTAGATGAGGTTTATTGTTAGAAAGGTTTTGGATAGCTCGACAAGCCATGTCGAGCCGACTCATCTTCTACATCTTGACCTACTTTCTCAAAGGAGCATCGGCAAGCGCAAACGGCAAATGGAATCTTAGACAACACACTGCGATTTTTAGGATGGTTGGAAAGTCATTCGACCGCTATCGGAGTGCTCACTCTATTTTTTAGGTCCCCGTTCGTTGGTATCATTTGTTCGAGTTTCGCTATAGATTCGATCATTTTTCTTTATATTTTACCTATTGAGTTATGTTTAGATTGATTATCAATATTTCTATTATATCATAAAAGTAATGACGAAATATGAAAAAAAAATGTGCATGAATAATGCAAACTTAATATTAATCATGAAAACTTTTAACTAGTAAAAAGAGTGAAGTAATTATTTATTAATTTAAATATTTTTAAAATTGATATATTGATTTTTTAGATTTTTGATAAATATTTATCAACATTAATATTTATTGGTTTTTCTTAAAATTGAGACCACACATTTTGGTCGACAATAACCTTGTTCATTACATTTTCTTTTGTTGATACAAAAATCTGCCCAAGTGGCGTGGAGCAACCTGTGTCAAGTCCTAGCGAGCTGTTGCGGAGCGAATTGGTAAGGAAGGTCTCTTTAGCGAACTGAAGTATAGCGAACTTGAGAATGGAAAACCCCTCGAGCGAGCTAACGTGGAGCGAACTGAAGGAGGGAGACCTGTAAAAAATAGGTAGAGCACTCTGACAATCAAGTTAATTCTAGGTACGATCTGGGTAGATCAACTTCAAATGGATTTGCATACCTGATTGAGTGGAGTGTAGGTGTATTTATAGTTAGCGAATGGGTAGTTTTAGTTTCATGTCCCATCGTCTATTCCACTATTTCGTGACTAGGTGACCTGCCATATACTGTTGTCCGTATTGATCGCTTGATGTGTCATTTGAAACGGTTCGGCCTCAGAGTGGACACAAGAGCCCAAGGCTTCCTTCTCGACCTGTAACCTCAGCGTGGGCAATTTTTTTCTTGGGGGTGGGTGCTCGGCTCGCGTGGTCAGCATTCTAACCTGTCAACATTGGTCCCCTGGTAAGGGTTGTCGAGGCCCTTCAAAATAATTACTGATTTTACTAGATTTAACTTATAGAAGTAGTGAGACTAGCTCGAATTCCAAGAGAATCAAAAAAATTAATTTCTCAAAGTTAAAAAATGGGGGGTTTTGTAATTAAATTTTGAAATTTAAAAAGATAAACTAAAAGGAAAACGAAAGTGAATCTTACCAAACTTCCAATCCAAAGGTGTAATTTTCATCCAACTATAATTTTGATTATAGGCTTTACAAAAAATTGATTTATTGATTCAAGAACTTAGTCTACTTACTCGGAACAGTCGTAGTAAGTTTTAATTCCCTTAATTTAATTAATTTAGACCAAGCATCAAAATTAAATCTTATTAATTAATTATTTGGGCACGATAGCGTTCCATATATTAATCAAAGATAGCATTAAGGATTATGAGAATGATTAAACCAGAATCAATTAATTTGAGATAGCTGTAAGTTAATTAATTTTGTCTCTTTGTTTCCCTAGAGTCTATGATGCAAGCTATATAAACATGAAAAAACCATAAATACACACACATAAGCCAACTCCTTGCTACTTATTTCAATCATTCATGACAATTACGAATCACAAACGTATGGGTAGCAGTAGAACAATTAATATGAATTAAGGCGTCAATTTAATTAATATAAATTGTTCATAAATAATAAGAACATGAAATAAAGAATACTTGAAAAAGAAGAAATCTCTATCTAACTTCAGCCTCCCAAGCTTACAATCGGACTTGAATCACCCTTGAGTTGGAAGAATTAAAGCCTAGCCACTCATGGTAGAGGGAGAGAACATGAATTTTGGAGAAGAGAGCTTTTCGTTGGAACTTGAATGATGGATCTCCCAATAAGGCTTCTCTATTTAAGAGATTAATTTTATCTTCTTTCAAAGAAGAATTATCTGTAATAAGGAATTCCTAACTAATATGGAAGATCTTGTTTAAAAGAAAACAAATTAAGTAAAAGATCAGGATTCTGTTTCGTACTTTGACTGTATCTCTCTATTTACAAAATATCTTAAAAATCCATAATTCTCAAATTGAAGCATCCCACCATAACAACTGTGTCTGTGTTTTATCCGTTGAGCTCTCCATAATTTGGTGAAGTGTGCATTATTCTCTAAAACTGTGCTTTTAAATTATTATTCTTGAATATCTTCAATCTGCCACAAAATGATAAATTATAATTAAATTCAAATATTTAAACATAATAAATTAATAAAATGTAAAATAAATATATAAAATATGAGTGAATTTTTCGTCTTATCAACCCCTGTCGAGTCGGGTTCTGGGCGACCTATCCGAGAGCCGACCTCAAGAGATGGTGGCAACGTGGGGCAAGCCGTTGTCTCTGACAAGAGTATTAAATGACCGCCGGAAGATTATTCGTCAGGCGTGCCCTCCCAGGTGCACTCAAGCACTCAACCGTTAAGTCCTCGCTTGATTTGGGCCTTAGAATAGGTGGCCACGTGGAGGGCCAGGATCTCTCCTTGATTACTATATATATGCGCTCCTTCATTTTACATTTTCTGGATTATGCCCTTGCTCTCGCAGGGAGGTTTAGTAGCTCGTTTCCCGTTCTTTGTAAATCCATTGTAGCTCGTAGCCTGATAACTATCCAAAAGAGAGTTATTATAGTAATTATTTTGGTAAATTTGCTCATAAATGTGAGGATCTTGGTCTAAATCGCATGTAGACGTGAGGAATTGAGTGGAAAAGTAAATTAGCATGTCTTAATTTCTTGAGTTGATAAAATTTAATAAGTTCTAGCTTATTTCCTCTGTTTTAGCTCAATTGTGCAAGATATGAAGCAGCAAAATAATATAGAAAATGGGGAAGTTTTGTGCAATTTATTTTTAATGTGTGTCTATTTTAGCTCGAGAAAATTCTGAATAATAGAAAATGAATTATGAGCTAAAATATCGTTCAAAGAATTCTTTGGCTTAAGTTAGTGCTAAATTCTTTCTATTATCGACTCTTTTAGGCAAGATTGAAAGCTGAAAACCAGAGCATGAAATAAACGCTGGGCCCAGAAAATTGTTGACAAAGCATAGTCAAGTCTGAGCATGAGAAATACTGAAGCATTGCCAGGCTATAGCATGTCGTGTTGGAGCATCGCTTGCTGTAGAAATTCCTAGGCAAAGCAGTAACACGTGGGATTTTTACTTATGTCCGTACAACGCGCATTTTACTGAGTTTTGCCCTAATTTTCGGGAGACCTATAAAAGCAACAAGATAGGGTTGTCTCATTATCAATCCCCAAGGGGGGAAAGGATCCCAAGAGAGGAAAATAATCCAACAACGTTCTGAAGACAAGGAAAGTTGCCCCCATTTCGAGAAGAAGGTGATGAGAAGAGGCTGGAACTGCTAGTTTCTCATTGAGTTGGAGGTTTCATAGGATTTCTCAAAGCTTTTTCACCAAATGGGTTGTTTCTCTCTTTACCCATTGTATTTTTCCCATTCCTCATGAACTAAACTCTATTTTTGGGGGAGATCATTTGCTGTAGCTTGTAAACAGAGGTTTTCTAGCATGTTTTTGCTGCTGTTAAATAGAGTTAATATAATATTTTCATCTTACTGATCTATGCTGGCCAAATTTATTAGTTTGTTTGCTCTTGTATGACTCGGAAAGGTATCTAGGTTGCGTGTTTGACTCTTTTTGTGGTTAACTACTCTTTTCTAGTTGATTTGTGGATGCTTAGGGATAAGATCCGCCTAACCATGCTTATAAACTGCTCATTATGTTTGGATATTCAGCAATGGATGTTGTAGATACTCATATTTGGGTGTCTCAGAAGGAAACCACGTCGGTTTGAGCATAAGTAGCGATTTTATGCTAAAGCGTCTTTTGTGGGCGAGTGAAAGCATGTCACCATCTCCCCCGTTTCCATCTCATTAACTGTTTCCCCGTCCTATTCGTTTTGCTACAACATTTGTTTACCCCAAAATCTACTATTATAGTATTTCTCTCTTGAAATTTATTTTCTGCATTTTACCTAGTTTTAGTTATAGAAACACTTGTTATCTTTTTGGTATTCTTAAGTGCACGCTTAGAGTAATATCCTTAGCCCCTGTGGATACGACCTTGTTTATACTACAACTGACGGATATAGTGTACACTTGTACTTGTATGTATCACAGTTGTGAGGATGCAACAACACGCAACAAGTTTTTTGCATCGTTGCCGGGGACTTTGTCATTGTATTTTTAAGTAATCGTATTTGAGAATAGGAAGCTGAAAGAATTGTCTCTTTCTTACATTTTCGATTTAGTTGTAGGTGCATGAACGACTTTGAGAGCTTGAAGTATATAATTGATCACGAAATATAATGAACCTTTCATCAAAGACGAAAAGAATAGAGAAGGAACTAAGCTAAAGCAAATATGAATCCACCGCAGCCACCAAATTCGGAATGTAAGAATACAGGAAATAGTAGATGGGAATCCTATTGTTGTTGTCCCTAAAGCAGATGCGTCCCCACTCAATGCTATACTCTTAGAAGACGATACAAATAGGGAGATACAGGTGTATATGACTCCAGCATTCTACAATTTTAACCCAGTTATCACGGAGTCGGAAATTGACGCAAATAGATTTGAGCTAAAATGGTCCCAAAGACCTTCTATTTCTGGGTATACTATAGAAACACATTCATATAGCATACGAGTAATCACCTGGATACAATAACATGGTGGTTTGAAAACTATTCTAAAAAACTGTTCTAAAATTCTTCTTTCTTCTTTCTAAGAACTTTTTTGACTTTCTCGAATCATTTCTAAAAGCCTTCTTTCTAAAACATTTCATGAAATTCTATAACCATTTTCTAAATCTCTTTCTAAATACCTTTCATAAGCTTAAAACAGTTCTTCAATATCGTAAAGCATTTCTAAATTCTCATAAACATTTCTAAATTCTCCAACAAATACATTTTATTTTATTCTCAGCAGAAATGCTAAATCATACCTAATATCTATAATTTCTCGAAATTCTATAATACTAGATAATAGAAACGTTTAATAAAATAACCACTCACTAATCCTTTAAACTCGGTCGTCCTTTGCTCCAATTCCTGCCTGACCTGAAATTTCGATTTAATACCAAATTATTTCACTTAATTCCAACATAAACTAATTTCAATTAAATCACAATAACTTCAAAATAAACCAATTATCCAAATTCTCCATTATCTCTCTTCATTTAAAACCATAACTTCTTCTCTTTCATATCACCTTACAAGTGGGTCCCACAATCCAGTCAATTCTTCTTTCTTTTCCATGGCAATCTCACGTGACAAGCCCCAATTTCTAAGTATCTATTTTTATTCTTCACATTTCATTTTAACTCAAACATTTTTCTCTTTCCTCTATCAACAACCCATATTCTTCCTCTTCTTCCTTCTCCATTCAAACCCACGGCTTTCTCCAACACAATTCACCTCTCTACCAATTCTTCTAACCAACACAAACACTGTTCAATTTTTCCAGTAACCCACAAATAAACTCTACCATTTAGTTCCACATAGTAAAACAGTTCTAAATCTTATTTTCCCACAAAACAGTTTCTTAAGCATAACTTGAAAAACCCACCAAACCAATAGATTTTAGGAGAAGAAAACCTACAAACAAATATTGATCACAATCTTTTAAGGAGAATGGAAACCCAACCTCTTTAAGTTTCAAGTGATTTCTTTAACTCAATGCATAAAACCCTAACCAACTTCTATTTCCTTCCAAATCTTCAAATAAAACCAGTTTAATTACCTAAATTTGCCACTCTCCATGGTGGAGCTCTCCAAAAGCATAACTGAAATCAATCTCAGCCTCTATTTCTCAGCCGTTTTGTGAAACCCTTGCTCCCTCTGTCCCCTGTTCTTTCT
>NW_019104563.1:738107-751934 GCF_001995035.1 Momordica charantia | reverse complement strand
TTTAAATACAAAAATTCCAATTCGCTCTCTCTCCCTCTCTCTTTTTTTTAAAATTCCTTATTTTTCTTCTTTTGACTAAAAAAAAATGAACAGTCCTTACAGTCTGTTACTTGGGAAATTCACATAATAATAGAAATAATCCATATTCCAATACTTTCAATCCAGGATGGTGGAATCATCTGAATTTTAGTTGGAGTGGAAACCAATGAGGGAGCAATGTTGGAGCATCTAATGCCCCAGCATATTAGCATAAAGAAAATTACCAACCAGGTTTTGCAAATCAAGGTCAGCCCTAAGCTCAAAGGCAGGTCGAAGGAACATCCACTTCCCTCGAGAGCATGTTTAAAGCATATATGGCAAAGAACGATGCCACGGTGCAAAGTCAAGCTACTTCTCTACGCAACTTACAAATTCATATGGGACAGTTAGCCACAGACCTGAAAAATAGACCATACGAAGCATTACCAAGTGATATAGAACTTCCAAAGAGGGACAGCAAAGACCAATGCAAGGTACTCACGTTGAGAAATGGGAAGGCGTTGTCCCCTGCTCATCCAAATGCTCCTAGACTCCATAATGAATCGACTCGAGATGAATGATGTGAGTTGCAAACAGAAGAAGAATGTGAGACAGATAGAACACCTTCACACATGCTAGTTGAGAAAAATACAAAGCAGTTAGTGAACAGTATTGAGCAGACAGTAGGAACGCAAGATGACACAAGTGAATAGGTTGACCCTCTAGAAGCTAAAGTAGCTGATGTAGGAACATATCATGTGCATACGAGTGAAAAATAGAAGCAAACAGAGATGGAAATGCTCAAGCTGAGTACAAGTGTCCACCATATCCAAAATGACAACAAAAAAAGAATCAAGATGATCAATTCAAGAAGTTTTTGGATCTGTTAAAGCAACTACATATCAACATTCTCTTGGTGGAAGCTCTATAATAGATGCCTAGTTATGTCAGATTCCTTAAGGATATACTCACCAAGAAGAGAAAGCTAGGAGAGTTCAAAAATGTAACGCTAAGAAAAGAATTTAGCATGATCCTAACAAGCAAAATTCCAGAGAAAATGAAGTATACAGGAAGCTTTACCATTCCAGTTTTAAGGTTTGAAGAGTAGAGACAAAAGCAAAAGTAAGAGCATCCAGTTTGTCAATATTGAGTGTTTTCATTGTGGCATGAAAGAGCATATAAAGAAGTATTGTCGACAACTAAAGAGGAAAAATAAAAATGATAAAGGTAAGGAAAAGAAGAATGATGATGGTAATGATGTAGATAGAGTTGTTGCAGCTACCGAGGATTTCCTTATCTTATTTGATGGTGATATTGTCAATTTAGCTACACAGCAGAGCAGTTAGGTGATTGATAGTGGCGCATCAATTCATGCTATATCCAAGAGAGATTTCTTTGCATCCTACACATCTGATGATTTCGGCAGTGTTAGGATGTGTACGTAATGATGGATTAGCTAAAGCCATTGGTAATGGTGATGTGCACTTTGAGACCAATAATTGTACTACATTGATTTTGATGAATTTGAAACATATCCCTGATATTCACATGAATTTAATCTCCAAAGGCAAGCTTGAAGATGAAGATTTCTACAATACCTTCTACAATGGCAAATGAAAGCCTACTAGAGGCTCAATGTTTGTAACTAAGGGAGAGAAGTGTTTCTCATTGTATTTGATGCAAGCAATGGTTCTTAATTCAACAATAAATACAGTGGATGATGAAAAGAGTGTTGAACTTTAGCATAAGAGACTCGGTTTATATTAGTGAGAAGGGATTGATGATTTTGGCCAAGAAGAATCATCTTTCTGGTATAAATAATGAACCTCTGAAAAGATGGCTTAAGAGGGAAGCAAACTAGAGTTTCTTTTAAGGCATCTCGACACTCAATGAAGCCAAATATACTTGATTTGATATATTATGATGTATATTGTCCTATGAAGACAAAAATACTTAGAGGTTTCTCATATTTTGTGGCATTTATAGATGATCATTCAAGGACAACTTGGGTCAATACATTGAAGACTAATGATCAGGTATTGCAAGTGTTTAAACAGTTTCATGTCCTTGTTGAAAGAGAAACTGGTAAGAAGTTGAAGTGCATAAAGACCGATAATGGAGATGAGTATTGTAGACCTTTTGATGAATATTGCAAAAGTAATGGTATTTGACATCAAAAGACACCTCCTTGGACTCCTAAGTTGAATGGGCTAGTTGAGAGAATGAATAGAACACTAGTTGAGCGGGTGAGATGTTTGCTTTCTCAGTCACAGTTGCCGAGATTGCTTTGAGGTGAAGTATTAAGCGCAGTTGTGCATGTTTTGAATCTCACGCCATGTGTTCCTTTGAATTTTGAACTTCCGAACAGAATTTGGTTAGATAAGGAGATATCCTATAATGAACCTGTGTGTCTTTGGATGTAAAGCTTTCGTACATGTTCCTAAAATTAAGAGATCGAAGCGTAATGCAAAAACAAGACCATGTATGTTCCTTGGCTATAGTCGAGATGATTTCGGTTATAAACTGTATGATCCAGTATAGAAGAAGCTCATAGAAGTCAAGATATTGTATTTGTTAAAAACCAGAGCATTGAAGATATTGAAAAGGCAGATAAAACAGAGTTTCAACACAATGATGATTTGATTTACTTGGATTAAGTTCCATTCATACAACCTTCTATGCAGACTAAGAATGAGGTTTGGAATTATCAGTTTGATGGTAGATATAAATTAGAGGGTACAAAATAGGTTGAGGTAGATGACGATGTTCATGAACAGTCGTCGAAAACAGAAGTTCCTACAAATGTTTCACTTAGGAGATCTACAAAAAAATCGATGTTCTTCCACACAGTATCCTATTGATGAGTATGTGTTACTAACTGATGGGGGAGAACCTGATAGTTATGAGGAGGCCATGGAAGATGAGCACAAAAAAAGAGCGGATTTATGCAATGAAATATGAAATGAAATCATTGCATGAAAATCACACTTTGGACCTTGTCAAGTTGCCTAAAGGGAAAACCGCACTAAAAAATAAGTGGGTTTATCGAGTGAAACAAGAAGAACACACCTCACGACCACGTTATAAAGCGAGACAGGTTGTTAAAGGGTTCAATCTGAAGAAAGGTGTCGACTTTGATGAAATTTTTGCTCCTAATGTGAAGATGCCTTCTATACATGTAGTCATGGGTTTGGCAGCGAGCCTTGACTAGAAGGTTGAATTTAAGGATGTCAAGATTGCATTTGTGCATGGTGATTTAGATAAAGAAATTTATATGGAATAGTTAGAGGGATTTGAGGAGAAAGGCAAGAATCTTGTGTGCAGATTGAATACAATTCTTTATGGATTAAAACAATCACCAAGGCAGTGATACATGAACTTTGAGTCAGTTATGGGAGAGTAAGGCTTCAAGAAGACTACTTTTGATCATTGCGTATTTATGCACAAGTTTTTTTTTTATAATGACTTTATTATATTGTTGCTTTATGTTAATGACATCTTGATTATTGGTAGGAATATTTCAAGAATTGACATGTTGAAGAAACAGTTGGGCAAATCTTATGCCATGAAGGACTTGTTGGAATTCGTATAGCACGAGACAGAGCATCCAAGAAAGGGTATATTTCTCAGGAGCATTGCATAGAGAAGCTACTTGAAAGATTCAACATGAGCAAAGCTAAAGCAGTAAGTTCTCCTCTATCCAATCACTTTAAACTATGTAGCAAGTACACTTCTTCTATAGATAAAGAGAAGGAAGAAAGTTTCATGTGCTTCAGCGGTTGATAGTTTAATGTATGTCATGATATGCACTAGATCGGATATTGCCCATGTTGTTGGTGTCGTTAGTCATATTATGTCCAGTCTAGGAAATAGCATTGGGAGATAGTCAAGTGGATCATGAGATATTTGCAAGGTAATTCCAATTTGAAGCTCACTTTTGGAATTGGAAAGCTAGTACTTTTCGTTTACACTGATTCATATATGGCAGGAAATTTAGATAATTGAAAGTCTACTTCTAACTATTTGATGACATTCATAGGCGATGCAGTATCATGGCAGTCAAGATTACAGAAGTTGCACTTTCTACGACTGAAGTAGAATATATTGCAACAACAAGGTGTGGAAAAAGATGTTGTGGATAAAGCAATTTATACAGGAGCTCAATTTCAAGCAACAACAGTACGTGATATTCTGTGATAATCAGAGCGCGATTCATCTTGGTAAGAATTCAACTTTTCATTCGAGAACGAAACATATAGATGTGAGGTATCACTGGATGAGAGATGCTCTCAATGACGAGTTGTTTGAACTTGCGAAGGTACATACTGATCATAATGGATTTGATATGTTGACAGAGAATCTACCGAGAGAAAAGCTTGAGTTTTGTCATTCCGTTACTGGAATGACAATTTCCTTCTCGCATTGAATAGGGGGAGATTTGTTGGGTCTTTTCACTTATGTGAAAAATTTGAAGGACCACGTGGGCCATTAGTTTTTTAGGTTTTTTTGTTTCTTTATTTATGTGTGTAGCCGCCTCAAGCAAGAAATTAGAGAAAAGAAAGGTTTCATGAAGTAGCGTTTTAGCACGATCAAAGGTTGATCCATGGTATGATCGAGGTGAATTTTGATAGCATATTCACTACACGAGAGTCTTCAATCTTGACGGTGGAAATTTCTTTTGAAGCTGCCTTCAGTTAGATACAGTGAGTAGTGAGTGACACTTTTAAGTGAGATCTTTCTAATTTTCTTCCCCTGTTTTTTCCCGTGTTTTTCGAGATTTATTGTCTCGAGATATTATTATTGTATGCCTTTAGTTGTTTTCTAGGGAGAATTTGGTGTAGCCCATTTGATTATAGTGGAGATTTTGACTTCGATACGTGGTTTTTTACTCCTCAACTTGAGGAGGTTTTTCTAGGTTAAAATTGCTTATGTCATGTGCTTGTTGAATTATTATTTTTACTCGCTAGTCCCTATTAGGTTTACACAATAGGGGATAATTGGTCCATAAAATTAAATGTTTATCCTACCAGACACGACCAAGTAGGATGATAGATGAAGATTGAAAAGCATTAGATGAACAAGCAGTAGCAATCATCATACCGTATTTGTTAATGAATGTGGCTACTCTCGTGGCAAATGAGACAACTACAATAGACCTTAACGAAAGTGTTGATAAATAGATACAAATAAAGTCATTTTGTTAATAATAAGGTACATCTTGTTAGGAGATTTTTTTAAACATTCGAATGGAAGAGAAAATGCTTTTATGAATTCTCACATTACTAAGGTCACGAGTTTAATCCACTATCACGAGTTTAATCAGCTAACTAGTTTTGGTTAAGATTACTTTTAGTAGCAAAATAATTGTTATTCTATTGTTAACTTATTTCCCTGATAGTTAAGAAACAATGAAGACAATGATGTCTAATTCGTTGGGAGATAAAAATATGAAATTTTCATAAATATGTGATGCAGGCGATCGTTGAGGAAATTCGTAGGATGGAAAGTAGAAAAGAATCGACACTGAGCTCGACTTTGGCTATTCAAAAGTGTAAAGGAAATGCTAAATTTGATGATAAATAACATAGAAATAATAGAAAGAACGGAAATAAAGAGATCAAATGTTACTACTATCATAAGAATAGTCATTTCAAGAGACAATGTTGAAAAGTAAAAGAGGATTTGAAAAAGCTTCTCGAAGAATACCTTATAATTCCCTTGTTTCTAGGAAACGATTGATAATAATAATCTTCTTGTTTTTAATATGCATCATATGCAACTCATGGTAAGTATGGTAGTTTGAAGAGAGGTTTTTCTAGCAAATTTCTCATATGATAGTGAGGTTGAAACTTCCTCTTTTTCCAAGGCTTCTAAACTTTTAGTGTAGTAGTGAGCTATGAGGAATTTGATGTCTTACCTAGACAATGAATTTGGGAACATACATCGTTGCTTTCTAATAAGAATGCAAGGAGATTTAAATGGATTTATCATGTTAAACAAAATTTGGATTGTAGGCATGTTTTATTTCTAAGGGATATCATTAGCAAATAGATATTGATTTTGAAGAGACTTTTAGCCTTGTTATTAGAAATCAGTTGTTCGTATTATTCTTTCTTTAGGTACTCATTTTGGTTGTAGTTTCTTAAAATATCGCTACCGACATTATAGACACAACACTATGATGAGTACTATATGTTTATTTAATCTTAATTATAAGTTTGGTATGAACTTCTACCTAAGGGTGTTAACGAGCAGGACGAGGATGGAGACAAAACTTCCCTTTCTTCTTGTCCTGTGGGAATCCTAAACATGGATTCCCCACCCAGTTTAGAGCGGGCCCATGGAAAAATGAATATCTCTACTTCTACCTATGCATATGTGTTCTTTGTTTCACATGAGTAATGATAACCAAAGTGTTCGCCCAATAGCCTTACTGTTTTGGGACCATATTCAACTTGGAACTTGGTAGAATGAATGATTCATTCCGCAATGGAATTATTGGATCAGTAATGAATTTATATTTAGAATACTAAATTAATTGAGAAAGTAAAATACCTTTGTAGAATCTCTCCACAAGACCTTCCTCGCTATGACTTGAACAATGGACAAAAGTTGGTGGAAACCTCCTTGAAAGAAAGAGAGAATTCGTAGAGAATGTGTGTGTGTTTTTTGCTTACCCTAAGGGTCCTATTTATAGGAGCTTGAGGTAGAATCTTTTTAATATCACATATTAAAAGGTTTTATATTATTTGATTCTCATAATATTTTATCTTAATAAAATATTATCTTTTCCTTTTAATGTATCAATGACACCAATTAGGATTGAATCTCATGCTAAATAAAATCTTTTAGTATCATGTATCAAATACATTAATTCATTATTCTCTTTATTATTTAATGTATCCAGATACATTAAATATGAATTTGAACATTTGAAATTTAATTTCCTTTCAACATAATTGATTTATTAATGTTATTATGAGCTAGTAATGGGACCTTATGGACCTACAGTTTATAAGCTTCAATGATACAAAATTAATTCATTAAACTCATTAATTAACTAACATTCGTTTATTTACTCAAGGTTACTCCACTATAAACTTGGAGTTGCACTTTTATGTACTATAGAACAAGTTATGTCCATGAATATAATCACTACATGTAAGTCAGTCCTTTATGAGTTGTACGAAATTACAACTGGGTCAAAAGTTCGTTTTACACATGTAATTACATCTTATACCTGAAGTACCACTGATCCTCTAATGAACAAATCCGTTTATGATCCAACCATAAACTAAGTCCCTCTTGGACCAGTGAGAGGGTGGGGCCTCATTGTTCAAGTCCCGAATCAGCACTTAAGGGTACTACTCATCTACTTACCCTATAATGGAAATGAGTGAATTCCATCTTGTGAGATTATATTCGCAGTCCCTCTTTGGTCACGTCCCAAAAATAGTAGGCTTATTGAATCAGTTACAAAAAACCATTCTCACCTATGTAAATCAAAGGACATGCCCTCACAAGCAGGAGTTCATAAATCACTCAAGATTAAGATCAAGTCACATATGATCATCCTGTGAAATAAGTATCTTATCTTTTAACGGATTTACAAAGAAATATTAGATATTTTGCAGTTCAGTCTTATACAAACTCATTGTATATGATACCCCCACTCACATGAACAATTTGGATCAAATTATCTATAGTATTTATAAAGTGAACCGTATCAATAGTGTTACCAAGATAGGGCACCAATCTTATCCATATACTAAAGACTCTTTATGTTATAACTTGAACACAATCCTCTTGTATGTCAATTATATATACTATTCAAAATTACAATTATAACCTTGGATTTTCACAAAATTGGATAATATTTGCACATAACAAAGTAAAATAAAAGAATTACTTTATTCATAAATAGAAGTTTACAAACTATGAGACATTAGGGCATAAGTCCTAACAGAACCAATGATTATTCCTACACAATATGGAAATCACAACTACTCAATATTAGAAAGTACAAAGTGTGTATTTCTCCTTATTGACTAAGTATATAAATGATTACCTTAAACTACTGGTTCAAGGTTATTATAATAAAGTTCCCACGTTTTTTACCACTCGACAATTATTTTTCCCGTGATGAGATCTTGAGAGGCTATCCATAAGAGAAATGATGTGTTACGCCCTAGACCCAGGATTCGAACCAGGATTTGGAATCTAAATTCAAAGCCCTGGTCCAAATCCTGGGCCTGGGGCGTTACAATTGGTATCAATGTAGAACCTCTCCTAGTACGATGTGCTTCAAGGACAAACCAAGCAGAAGCTAGTGAGTATGTGACGCCTGAGTAGAGAGGAGGAGTACATGGATGAACTAATACCACATCTTAATGAGAGGGATCCCGATATCATGTAAAGCATGGTTAAGAAAGGTTTGAAAGAATTGATTTTACTACTTATACTAACAAGGTATGCCTTTCTTTTCGATGGCTCAATCATAAGAACTCAAAGTTAAGCGTTCTTGGATTGGAGAAGTCTTGGATCGGGTGACCTCTTAGTTGATTTACTAGGAACCATGTGAATGTATAATAGTACAAAAATTATTGGTAAAAAACTAATCATATCAGTTTAAAAATTATAGTTAATTAATAAAAAAATATAAATATGAAATAAGAAATCCAAAAGTAGTTAAGATCATGAAAACTATAATTAAGAGAAGTATGAATACAATTTTTTGTGATTTTCATATAATCGCCTATCTTACGATTTTTAACTGGTCTTGTGTTCCTCTCAAGGGACTGAAGATTTTATTGTTTAGTTCTGTCGATGCAGAAATTTGGCCTCCGTAGATCTCACCAAATTCGCACTAATCTTCTAGAATAAAGGGATAGATGAGACCTACTAAACCGAATAGCACCAAGACTGGTGTGGCTATTGCCACACAGGCTCCAATGCTAAAGTCCGAATCGGAGTAGTAGAGTATGGAGAGTAAGGTATTTAGGCGTAGCAAATAGTAGGGACTTGTAGCGTACCTTTAGGATTTGGTTCACCCTCTTATTTATAGAAGTCAAATCTTAAACCCTTTAGGAATTACAGAAGTCAAATCCTCATGCATCTAGGAAATCTAGATATCTGGGCCTCTATCTTTCGTTATGAGCTTAGGGTCAAATCAAGAGTCGAGGTGGGATGGTTCGGGCTGTAGTGCATTACGATCGGGATGGACCATTACTCGGTTCTCCTTCGGTCTTTGGTTGCCTCGCTGGATCCCTATGTTAAAATATAAGGCAATAAGCATGAACAAAATGTTAGGACTTCTATATTGAGAGTACTTGTCACTCGATCGTTCCATGAATGGCTATTTTGTGGAATAGCCCCCTTACCATTTTGTCACTGTTGGTTGTCGTCTAATGGGCTGGTCTTTCCTAGTCCCCATTCTCCTTTGTTGTAGTCGGCTGCACTCAAATCTCTTGGACACTGCTATACGGTTAGTTTTAACCGTTAGATTTTGGCTTTCAGATCTAACCTTTAGCTAGGCTAGTGGTATCATCTTTGGGTTTCTAACTTATTTAGCTTTTGCCCATGGTTTTATACCTCAGGGTTTACTCGTGGATTTCTAACCTATTTGGCTTTCGTCAACGATTTTATACCCTCAATTTAGTCGGCACCTTAAGTTCTTACCTATTTGGGTTCTGCCGGTTTTTTACCCTAAGTTTAATCAACACCCTTAGGTTTTTAACCTAATTTGGCATTTGCCAAATGATTTTATTCCCTGGATTTTGTTGATTGGATGGCTTGCCAGCTTTCTGTTTTAACCTTGCTAGGCCTGTACGCATGCCTTTTTCAGCACCTTTCGGATTCTCTTCCCCGATTTCACTGATTGACTTCCAGCTTATCCGTCTGCTTCCATATCTCTGTCCCAGTTTGAGTTCTTTGATCAGCTGTTAATTAACTTACCCATGCCCCCACTTGAGAAGTTTTTTTTAGAATAAAAATAAATGCTCAAGTAATAAAGAACTAATTACATTCTAATGTCAAAGGTCTTATTCACAATACATAAAGAGACAGTTGCTTAAGTAGTTGCTAAGTAAGGACTAATTAGTTATTAAATGTTGAAACTTAACCTAGTGAAATAAAAAGGGACTAAAACAGAAAAGAGAATGAATGACATAATGCGCATAAAGGAAGAAAAACAAAAACAAAAAGGAATATAGTACTTAGCTAGTGATAATATATTTTAAGATGTTGAGAATTCTATGGATGGGCTAGGACTTTGCCGTGCTGATTTTCTAAGCCATAAGTGCCTAGTCGAACCACTCTGGTAACTTTATACGGGCCTTCCCATGTTTGTCCCAACACTCCACTAGTTGGGTCCTTAGTGTTCAGCATGACCTTTCTCAATAGGAGGTCTCCCTCTTTAATGTTACATTCTAACCGTCGCATTATAATATCGAGAAATTCGATTTTTATATTCAACTGTCTGCAATCGAGCCGTTTCTTGATATTTTTCCAATAGGTCGAGGTTGAGCTGTAAGGGCTCCTCGTTTCCTTGTAAGTTGAATTGCTCTACTCTCGGAGAAGGAAGACTAATTTCTACTGGAACAACTACTTCAAAACCGAATGACAAAGAGAATAGTGTCTCTCCAGTTGACGTGCAAAATGTTGTTCTGTAAGCCCATAGTACACTGGGAAGTTCTTCAGCCCATAACCCCTTCAGTCCTTCTAATAAAGTTTTTAAATTCTTTTTGATGATTTTGTTGACCGCTTCAACCTGTCCGTTAGCTTGCGGGTGTGATGGCGACAAACAGATATGCTTGATACCAAGTTCCAACAAAGCTTTGAAATGCGCATTATCAAATTGTTTTCCATTGTCACTAATAATCGTATATGACACCCCAAAGTGATAAACTATGTTTCTTTAGATGAAATCCATAATTTTCTTTTCAGTGATTGTAGCTAGGGCCTCAGCTTCAGCCCATTTAGTGAAGTAATCTACAGCCACCATTGCGAACTTAGTCTAGCTCTTTTCTTGTGGAAGGGGACTGATGAGGTCTATTCCCCATTGAGCGAAAGGCCAAGGACTCATTATGTTTATCAGTGGTTCAAGTGGCTGTCTTGGTATTGCTTCGAACTACTGACATTGTCGCATTACTTAGTGAATTGTGTTGTATCTCTCAGCATGGTTGACCAATAGTACCCCTGGCAAATGATTTTATGCTCAAGGATCATGCTCTTGAATGATTATTGAGACTTTCCCTACCTTTAAAGATAAGAGACACGTGCAAGCGTGCACGGTCACAAGTAATACTTGGGAGTAATCCAAGGTCGAATCCTCAGGGACTTGTGCTTTCAAAATGGTTTTTAAGAAGTGAATGGTTCAAAGATGCAATTGTGGTTTATGAAGACAATAGTGACAAAAGTTGTTGTTTGGGGTTTCCAATATCAAGCAATGTAATAAAACACAACCTCTTTGCTTCCTACCATAGCTTTGATGGAAAATATGAAAGATACACACTTTGGCTAAATCTTGGGAATATGAGTTCTACTCTTTCATGAACCACTTTTGGTTGATGCAGAGGCTAGGATAACCTACAATCACATTCTATGTGTGATTACAATCCTATAAAGTAATTATCAACTCATTTTCATTTATGGGTCAGAGGGCCTATGTCTAAGACCATGTTTTATGTGCTTATGTCTAAGTAACATCCCATATTGGCTTCCTATTATTTTACCTAACCCACCCTTCTTAGAGTTGGGCTTTAGTGCACAAATCAAATTCCCAGTGGCCAAATGTAAAAAAGACGTAAAGATAATTTTTTAGAAACCAACCCAAGATTATGCCAGGCACAATCTGGACAAATCCCGAGCATGTTCGAAATCAATTCATTTTGACTAAGGCATTCCACAGAGAGGTTGATAAATAAATTAGTCCATAATTAAAGGAAATAAAACGCACAAAAACATAAGTGATGAGATCATATTTAGCCCAACACTAAAAAATGCCACCTACACAAATAAGGAAGAGAAGCTTGAAGAAAGACCCCTCAAACGAAAGGAACTTCATTGAACCCATCAATAAATTTTTACTATTTTGAAGACCAATGAAGTACCTACTAGAGTCAAGAGGAAGCATGGAAGAGAAGAGGAGCCAAGCAAGTGGCCCCATTTCAAGGACAAACCCATCGAGAGGCCACCCGCACGCATGCTTAGCTAGATGCACACCATCGTGCGTGCACCACCATGATGCAGGAACCTCACAGTGAGTATTCTATCTACTCAAGGTAACGACTACAAAGGTAATCCTCTAACTCTTAGCCTTTCGGGTTGAACCAACTATATGATTGGATTCAAGCGGCTTGTGGCTCGAGTAGCTCAATATGCTTGGGTTGTCGTATATCAATAAGGTAAGTAATTTTCATTGAATTTAAATGAACAATAACGACGTACAATGAGTTCTAGCTTAATTAACCCTCTTCTCTTTCGAGCGTGAAGGGAGTGTAAACTCGCTTAAGAACTTAAAAAGAACATAATAAATGAAGGATGGAAGTACGATCTTGAATTAAAGGCAATACAATAAGTAAAAGTATGAAAATACAATAAAAGAACAACTAAAACATAACTTCAAAGCTTATGAACGAAATCTATAGATAAGAATGAAAGAAATGAAGATGAAAATGGGATGGAAATGGATGCTTTGCTGCGGGGGAGAGGTCCATTTTATAGGCTCTGAAGTTGGTTGAACTTCCCACCATTTTACGTGGAAATTGGTTAAGATTCTCTAAACAAAGCCTCCTTCACTTGGACTTACAGTTTTGGCTTCATTCAAACATGTTGGAAATGACTCCCTTGCCATTCATTAAGTGAAACGCACATTTTTTTGATGTTGACTTCCAAAATTACGCCAGGCGCAATTTCCTACAAAACAGATTCTGTGATTTTCTTCGAACTTTGACCACGTTTTTCTCATATTTTTCCTAAAGTACCATATATTGCAAATTATCCAAAAATATTCTATACATGTTCTACTTTAAGAATATGTAAGCCTTTTTAGCTAATAATGAGGTGAAATGATTCATTTTTATGGTCAAACCGGCCTACCGACACACATTTCTGTAGTAAAATGTCAACCCTAACGTACCCCAAACTTAGCCATTTGCTTGTCCTCAAGCAAAAACAACAACAACAAATCTAAAACAATCAACATGCTATAAAGATGAATGATCAACAATTCAAAGATTCTAAGTTATAGAATCACATTTGTCTCAAGGACTCCACAAGCCACACTTCCTAACTTTAATCTCAAGCCAATATACCATAAACCATTCTTGTTTTGAAAAATAAAAATGATTATAAATCCTTCTTTTCTAAAACACAAAGCTTTTTACAAAACAAAGGAATATGCACAATTCCGTTTTGATTCAAAAGTTTACATCAAGAAGACACGTGGACTGGCTACTAGCCTCTGAGGTTTTCCATTCACTAACATCGATTTCCAACCACAACCACTCATAGAAACTTTTTAGGTAGCAACCCGGCATAAAATGATGTCGACAATGGTTTTCACGAAGTCACCTTAATATGTAGGCTACTACCCTCCAAGATGCTAACGCCACCCACTTAAAGATAAATGAATGTCTACAGTGGGACTCGTGAAAAAGTAAGTGCGTTTTCTTGCCGCTCATGCTTGTTACCACTCTTGTCTTTCTCTTACTTTTATTTTTCTTTTCTTTCCCTCTCTCTTATTTTCTCTCAAGACTCTTTTTTTTTACTTTATTTTTCTTCTTTTGGACTCTTTTTTTCATACTCTTT
>NW_019104563.1:698082-725573 GCF_001995035.1 Momordica charantia | reverse complement strand
TTTCTAAAACTCCAAAAACAAAAATTTCGATTTTCTCGAAACAAAAAGTAAATTCAAACTTCATGGGCCAAAAATACATATAATTTAATTTGTCCTCTTACAACTGGAGACAGGTCCACATAGGGGTCAAGAAGGCACGTGCCTTCTAAACTTAGGTTAAATTAAATATATTGTATATCTTTTATGAAGCAGCTCTAGTACTCCCTTCGTTTACATGCACGCACCTCTGTAGGTCAATTCAATTTGTATACCTCTAACATAAAAGTTTTGGATTCGTCACTGCTTGTAACATTGCTAGCCAATTCGGTGCCTATAAAGAACATTGTAGTTGGATTTGATGGGATGGGAATTTTGTTTATAGGCCCATAGTACACATGCATAAGGGTGATGAGACAGCAATACTTAAAAAGAGGGCCAGAGAATTACCATATTTTGGGAGACAAAAGGGAAGGGGAGAACGTGGTTAGTTTTAGAAGCCAACAAGCCAACGGAAGGCGCTGTTTAATTGTTGATTGAAATGTGAGATTTTTTTGCTTATTTGGTGAAAATTATGTGATTCTCTGCGTTGAATGTTCATGAATGTCCCGAAACAGCCCCCAAAGTGAAATTCCCAAAATGAAGCACCCCAATGTGACCTGAAATTGACCACCCTTTTGTCTTTTGTGCTATGGGTTTTTGCCATGTGGACGTGTTCCCCTTCTCTTTGGAATTTTGTCACCCACACCGATGAGCACCGATCCTTATGCTTACCATCGTTGAAGAATTGGCTGTTCATTATTCTTTTAAAGTGAATTATATATTCTTGTATTTCTCTCTCTTATTTGTCCAAAGTCGATAGTGTTTTTCTTTTTTCACTGTCAACTCCTTTGGACTTTTCGAAGGTCTTGGACGACACTCAATCGGAGATTTTTCATAAATGTATCAATGTTGAGGCATATTTGATAACTATTTTGTCTATGATTTTCTGTTTTTTAAATTTATGCTTATAGACACTAGGTCCACCTTAGATTTTAAATATTGATGTCTCAATTTTAATGAAAATATTGATAAAATGTCAATATCAATGAATATTTCTGAAAAAAAAAAAGGTAATAAAATAAAGTATTCACAACAAATACTTGAATTAGGAAACAAGCATTCTCATCTTTTTAAATACGTTAAACATTACTAATATTAATACTATTTCCAATAATATTTGGAATATTTTTGTAATTGTTTTGTAATATTATGGAAATGTCAAAATCACCCATCATGTTTGATGCTGGACCAAGGTTATCCATAAAAATGTCGACATGTTGAGAGAAATTTAATATCATACTTTCGTAGTTACGTGTTACTTTGCTTTTCATTGGTATATCTACTTTAAAAAAAAATCAAAATATAAGCTAAATTTTAAAAACTAAAAAAATAGTCTTTCATATTTTATTTTTTTATTTTTGAAATTTAGCTAATAATTCAATAATATCAAAGAAATTTAGAGAAAATAGGCATAAATTTTAAAAACTAAAATAATTTAGGTTAAAAAACACATTTGGTCCATGTACTTTTACTGAGGCAACAATTTAGTCCCTGAACTTTAACTTGTAACGATTTAGTTCTTGTAGTTTAAAATTTGTAACAATTTAGTCCCTATCGTAAAAAAATTTATTAAAATTAAGTGTCAAATTTTATCATATAACAATTTAATCTTTCTAATTCATAATCATATTTGGACCGTCTTTAATTTATCAATCTATACATACAAGAAACTTAACAAAAAAAATTTCACTATAAGGACTAAATTGTTACCAACTTTAAATTACAATGACTAAATTATTACCAATTTGAAATTACTGGGATTAATTGTTACCAACTAAAATTTAGGGATTAAATTGTCGCTGGAGACTGTCGAAGAATCAAGCGTCACTGACGTTCAACGGCGGAAGAACTTAATAAAATCCTACAAGTGAAAATAGTTTTGAGAACTTACAATTTGTTTTCCAAAATGGGTTAAGATTTTAAACAAGAATATTAAAATACACATGAAAAGCTCTAATTCTAATGATATAGAGGTCCAAACATATGTAGTTGGTTTTAATTTTCCCTCTAACATTTTAAGTTTCCATCTTTTTATTTCTAGTAGTCCTTCTAACAAGAATAATTTATCGAATTTTTTTATATTATGTTTTTTAAAAAGATTAAGAGTAGATCTAAAAATGATATGATCTCATAACCCAATGATCCAAATATGTGCAAAACTAACAAGAATAAAGATGCTTAATATAACGTGTACAATAGAATGGACAACAGGACTTAGGCACATAGTCGAGAGGCTCGAGGAACCTCCTATTCAATATTTGTGATTCGATCGGTATGAAGTTTGAACCTAGCTATTTTTCATGTAAGTGCAACGGTGTTCATGGGTTAGGTTGGGTTGAGATATTTTTTAGACCCAATCTAATTTTCGGATAATAAATTTCTTCAACTCAAACAACCTTTATTAAATATTAAATACAACTCAACCGAACCATGAAATATTTTTGTTGGGTCAAAATATTGTCTAACAAAAAAAATTATAACATTTTAAATATTTTTGATATATATTTTCTAATATTGTATCAAAATTCATAAATCGATTTTATTTATATGAGAAAAGACACTCCAAAAATTTAAAAAAAAAAAAACTTATTGAATGAAATAAAATTAAAATAAATATAATTTTTATTGTGAGTAAAAAGCTTTAAAATTAATAACACATTCGAAATGATTCGGTTCAACCAAAACATATTTTAGGTGAACCCTTGAACCAACCAACCTCATACAATTTTATTTATTTAAATTCAATCAAAATCTCAAAAAAACAAATATTAGGGGAATCGTGAGGAGTGAATACGTACTGGTAACGAAAAAGGCCAAAGTTTCCTAAATTGTATACTACATACCCAACTGGTAAAATTTCTACATATCCAAGCCACCAAATCTAATTTCTAGCCACCCAAACCACCAAATCTACCCATTTTCATGAACTTCCTTCTAAATAAATTGTCTCCAACGTAATCTAATTAAAATGTAGAACAAACCTAAATAATTCGTTAATAAATTCCACAATAATGACCATCTTAGGTCTCTTAAATATTCTTACATGAGTTTCATTGATCACCATTTTGGTTATATTGTTTGAGAATTCAAATCAAGCAACACAGGAATACTATGCAATTGTTCGTAGCTACGATTTTACATGATGGAAGTTGGGAGGAGTAGGACAATTATCAAGGGTTCAGTACTGTACATGTTTCAATTTCATTTGATTCCACCCTACAACAACTCATTGGATGCATCTCTATAGATTTTCATTTTCCATAAAGGTCAGTCTAATTTTCATCATATAAATGACTTTTTTGATTTCGATTGGGTTGGAGATAGTGCTAATTTTGCTTCTACTGCTATTGAATTATTCTAGATTCGACAACTTCTTCGTGACCTTCATGTTTTTGGTGATGCTTCTCCGATCATGTGGTGTGACAATATCTCTTATATTCAACTTGCTCATAACCCCGTCTCGGCATAATAAGCATGACTTCCATTTCATCCGAGAACGTGTTGTTCACAAAAATATTATTTGCATTTTATCTCAACATTTCATCAAATCGCTGACTTGTTTACGAAGCATTTGCCCAATATCTCATCTTAAATGTGCCATGTTCCAAACTTATGCCTTCTGCTAGCATTTGTTTGAGGGGATTGTTGTGAAAAAAAAATGCAGCCTACACTTAAAAGGATTAGATAAAATAATCTAAAATTTATAAGTAACAAGAACGAATAAATAGATTAGGGAGAAGAAAAGTAAACGCCGGATTTATACTGGTTCACCCAATGTGGGTTACGTTCAGTTCTCTGCTACCATTGCAGGTTCTACTAAAATGTCAGGAAGAATCTCTCAAGAGTTTACAAGCCCCTTACAATGATTTCTCTCTGTTTTCCCTCACACAGAAAATGCTCACGAATCACTCTACGAGCCTTTCAAACTCTCGAACGGATACACAAGTATTTAGCTCTCAAATTCTCTCTTCTGGGAGAATTTCTCACGATTCTCTATTTGTGCACACCAATCAAATGATCCATCTATCTTTATTTATAATAGATGGTATGACAAAAAAATAAAAGAGAATGGGAAAATAAAAAAGCTCAAACTAAATAGAACAAGAAAAAATTTAAATGGACCTTTTTCTTATGGGAAAAAAATTTTCTCCTTGGTTTGGCTCCATAATCCCAACAATCTCCCACTTGGAGACAAAGCAAGCAATATGTCTCCTCTGCAACGGTAGCGACTCCTCTCTAGTCGTGGAGAAGTCCAACTGAAGTTGCACACAACTTCAGTTTATCAACAAGAACAACCTTGGTAAACATATCTACTGGATTCTGACAACTCAGAACCTTTTCAAGCAACAACATTTCATCTTCCAAAGCTAATATGATAAAATGGTATCTTATCTGTATGTGTTTCGTTCTCGAATGAAACACTGGATTTTTTGCTAAATGAATAGCGCTCTGACTGTCACAATGCAAGGTCTATTTTCCCAATCTCAAGCCAGATTCTTCCAAGAAAGACTGAAGCCATATCATTTCTTTGCTTGCTTCAGTAACTGCAACGTACTCAGCTTCTGTAGTAGAAAGTGCTACTATCTTCTGCAGTTTGGAGACCAAGCTAATCGCAGTATTACCCAACGTAAAAACATACTCGGTAGTACTCTTTCTGCCATCTGTATCCCCTGCCATATCTGCATCTACATATCCCTGCAGTTTAAAATCTGATCTTTTAAAGTGCAGAGCATAATCAGTCGTCTTTCTTAAGTATCTGAATATCCACTTCACAGCCTCCCAATATTGCTTTCCTGGGTTACTCATATACCTGCTGACAACTCCCACTGCATGTCCAATATCGGGTCTTGTACAAACCATGGCATACATCAAGCTTCCTATAGCTGAAGCATATGGCACTCTGGCCATATGATCTCTTTCCTGCTCAGTTGTTGGTGAGTGCACTTTAGATAATTTAAAATGACTAGTTAAAGGAGTACTCGCAGGTTTTGCATTTCCCATGTTAAACTTGTTCAATACTTTATTAACATACTCTTTCTGTGACAGGGTCAAAATACCATTTTTTCTCTTAATCCTCATCCCTAGGATTTGTTTGGCAACTCTCAAATCTTTCATGTCAAGTTCTTTAGATAATTCAACCTTTATCTTCAGAATTTCCTCTTTGTTTGGTCCTGCTATCAACATGTCATCAACATATAGCAATAAAATGATGAATGAGTTACCCTGAGTTCTTATGTAACAGCAATGATCTGCCTAACACCTCTGAAATCCACTGCTACACATAAAGTTGTCAAACTTCTTATACCATTGTCTGAGAGCCTGTTTGAGACCATACAGGCTTCTCTGAAATTTGCATACCATTTTCTCTTGCCCCTGTACTGTAAATCCCTGTGGTTGTTCTAAACTCGTAGTTTGTATTTGTGTAAAAACAAATGTATATTCAATAAAGTTTTATTAAATAAATTTGTTGTTGAATTCATAGCATTGCATTGTCCAAAATCCAATAAACTAAACATCCGAGGTTATTTTAGTGTAATCGAGATAGTATATGTACTGGGTATATATTTGATATACTGGGTATATATTTGATATACCCTGATATACAAGTGGAGAATGTCTCGTGAATATCCTAAAGGGTCTATAGTATATGGATAAGGTTGGGTACCTTATCTTGGCAACACTATGGATACGACCCACTCTGTAAAGGTTACAGACGACTCGATCCAGGTCGTTCGTGTGGAGACATGCGAGTGGGGGTATCCTATACAATGAGTTTGTATAAGACCGGACCAAGAAATAGCTAATCTTTAGATGTAACACTGTTAACTAATAGATTGCTGTTTCTTAGGATTACCAGGCAACTCATTCTCAATCCTGAGTAAGTTATGGACTCCTGCTCGTGAGAGCTCGTCCTTTGATCTGTATGGGTGAAAGTGGCCCGAGTTGCCGACTCAATATTCCTACCATTTTGGGGACGAGACCGAATGGGGAGCTGGGAACATAACTTTACAAAATGGAATTCACTCCTCTCTGACTTTAGGGGAGTAGATGAGTGTTTCCTTAAATGCTGACTCCGGGACTTGAACAAGGGGCCCCACCCTCTCATTGGCCCGAGAGGGACTTCCGGTTATTGGACGGACCATAACCGGGTTGTTCATTAGAGGAGCAGTGGTATTTAAGGAGTAAGATGTAACTCAGGGGTAAAACGGTAATTTGACCCAACTTGAGTTACGAGCACTCGTGAAGGATTGACTCGTCATTTATGGTCATATATCCATGGACACGAAAACATTATGTAGTGAGAAAAGTGCAACTGCGGGTCTTTAGTGGAGTGACCCATAGTTAACAAATGTTGATTAACTTGGTTAATGAGTTTGACCGATTAATCTTGTGTCGTTGGAGCTTCAGATCTGTAGGTCCATTAGGTCCCCTTGTTAGCTCACAATGGATAAAACGAAGATCAAGTTTTTGGAAGAATTTGAACTGTTCAAATTTCTTAAGGGATTATATGTATATTTATATATTATAATATATAGTTAATTCTAAATTAAAACTATATATTATGAGAGAAACTATTTGAAAATATAATTAATTATTAACTCTCCTGCATTATTACAGGGGAGTGGGGAGTTAAGTGACGTGGGGTAACTCCCTACGTCACTGTTTTTCTAGGAATATTGCAGAAACGTTATGCAAAAACAGAACAATAGGATAGGAAAAACTGAGAACTCTCATCTCTCTCAAGCTCTCTCAATACTCCCTCTCATTTCCAAACGAGGTGCTCCCACAAGCACGGTCTCGAGACCTAAGAGGATAGCGAGGAAGACAAGGTGGTGGTGTTCGGGTGGAAACCATTGAAGAAACGTTCTTCAAAGGTATAATTTTTCCCCTGTATTTTCATCTTGCATATTTTGATTTTGTTTCCCAAATTTCACGAACAACGGTCCGCTTCCGCTCTAGGATTCACATCCCTTCATGCACCATGTAAATTTCTTCCTCCAAATCACCATGAAGAAAAGTTGTTCTTACATCCATTTGTTCCATCAACAAATCTTCTTCTGGCACTATCGATAGAACAGTCCTAATAGTAGTTAGTTTAACTACGGGAGAGAAAATCTCATTAAAGTCAATACCTTCCTTTTGTTGAAAGGCTTTGACTACAAGCCTTGCTTTGTACCTTTTGCTGTCGTCGGGCTTCTGTTTGATTCTATATACCCATTTATTTTGCAAAGCTTTCTTACCTCTTGGTAACTCAGCAAGTTGCCATGTCTGATTGATCATTAGAGAATTCATTTCATCTTTAATGGCTAACTCCCACTTAACAGAGTCGTCCAGCTGAACTGCCTCTTCATAACATTTAGGTTCACCTCTGTCAGTCAGTAAAATGTAATTTAATGTAGGGGAATACCTCTATGGTGGTCTGATTGTTCTGCTAGATCTTCTAACTGTTGGTGGTGGTGTTCTCTGAACCTGATCAGTTTCCACAACTGGTTCATCAGATTCCTCAACTTGTTCATCAGATCTCACAGCTGTTTCTTCAGGAGTAATTGTATTCTGATCTTCAATTTCTATTGTTTTAGTCTCAACCTCATGAGGACTTATATACTGAGTATTCTCTATGCTTCCATCTAACTCTGTCTTTCCTGAATAAACTTTATTTCTGTCTTTGTATAAGACTTTCTAATTGAAGATCACGTTCTTGCTTCTTATAATCTTCTTGTTTTGGTCATCCCAAAATTTGTAACCTATCTCAGCTCCACCATACCCAATAAAGAAACATTTCTTGGATTTGGCATCCAATTTACTCCTGTCTGTAGCATCAATGTGAAGGTAAGATACACAGCCAAAAACCTTTAGATGGGAAAGGTTTACCGGTTTACCGGTTTACCAGTCAAGACTTCTTCAGGCAATTTGAAGTCTAGTGATGTGGTCGGGCTCCTATTGATCAGATAGGTCGCACATTTGATTGTCTCTGCCCAAAACATCTTAGGCAATTCTGCATGTATTTTCATGCTCCTAGCACGCTTATTCAGCGTCCTGTTCATTCTCTCTACCACACCGCTCTGCTGTGGTGTCCCTGGAAGAGTCTTTACCATCACAATTCCACTGTCTTCACAATATTTCTTGAATTCCCTACTAACATACTCACTACCATTATCTGACCTCAAGCTTTTGATTTTCAGGCCTATCTCATTCTCTACTATAGCCTTCCATGTTTTGAAAACAGAAAACACATCAGACTTATGTTTAATAAAATAAGTTCATACCTTCTTGCTTAAGTCGTCTATGAAAGTTACATAGTATCTGGAACCTCCAATGGAAGAGACTTCAGAAGACCCCCACACATCGATGTGAACCAACTCCAATTTTGTAGACTTTGGCGTTGAACCTGTCTTTGAGAAACTGACACGACTCTGTTTCCCAAATATGCATCCTTCGCATAACTTGTGTTCCACTGCCTTTAAGTCCTTCTAGCTTCCCTGAAGAGTGAAGAATTTTCATACCTTTTTCACTCATATGTCCCAGCCTACTGTGCCATAATTGGGTCTGACTCGAATGATCTACAACAGCTATCATATCTTTGTTGTTGTCATTTAGATACAAAATTCCTAACTTTCTTCCTCGAGCGGTCACCATCGAACCTTTTGTAACTTTCCAGTTTCCTTGATCGAAGGATACTTCACATCCTTCATTATCTAGCTGCCCCACGGAAATCAGGTTCTTCATCATATTCTGAACGTGATGTACCTTGCGAATCTTCCAGACTGAACCGTTCGCCATTTTTAAATTAACGTCACCAATCCCAATGATGTCCAAAGGCTCTCCATCAGCAAGATACATCTTTCCATGATTTAATGCAGCATAATTCTCAAGAATGTCACGTTGTCCTGTAGTGTGAAAATATGCACTTGAATCCACCACCCATGTGTCATGAGCACCCTCAACTGCAAGAACTAGAGCATCATGTATTTCTTCAGCAACAACATTTGCACCAGCTTCTTTCCCCTTAACTTTCTTTGGGGCTTTGCAGTTCCTCCTCAGATATCCTGTTTTACCACAATCCCAACATTCTAGTCTACTGTTTCTATACTTGCTTCTGTTGTTTCTTGACTTTCCACGTTTTCTGTGGTCTCTATTATTATTTCTTCCTCTGTCCACATTTAATATTGTACCAGAAGTAGACACAATACCAGAATCCTTTCTACGAATCTCCTCTCCAAGAGCTGCATCTTTGACATCTACAAATTTCAATTTCTCTTTTCCACAAGAATTTGAAATAGCTGCCTTCATAGACTCCCAACTGTCAGGTAAGGATCTCAACAACAAGATAGCATTTAATTCATCTGTAAATGTTAAATCCACAGCAACCAGTTTGTTAATCAACGTATCAGATTCATTTATATGGGCAGCCACAGATGTACCTTCATCCATCAGCCCCATTGTTGTAGTCTCCTTAACTACACTGCTCTACACATTTTCTGTTAATGTTAGGCGAATCGTACCCAACACCTTCCTGTCAAACTTTTTTCATTTGGCTTCTTCCATGTCATCCGGCTTCTTGTTTAATGGCAATTCCAATTCCTTGGAATGTAGATAATCTACTATCTAATCCTTCCAGTATGAAAAATCAGTTCCATAAAAAATAACCAATTTATCTTATCCAGTCATCGTTCTTCAACCTTGCTCTGATACCAATTGTTGTGAAAAAAAATGCAGCCTACACTTAAAAGGATTAGATAAAATAATCTAAAACTTCTAAGTAACAAGAACGATAAATAGAGTAGGGAGAAGAAAATTAAACGTCGGATTTATACTGGTTCACCCAATGTGGGCTACGTCGAGTTCTCTGCTATCGTTGCAGGTTCTACTAAAATGTCAGTAAAAATCTCTCAAGAGTTTGCAAGCCTCTTACAATGATTTCTCTCAGTTTTCCCTCACACAGAAAACGCTCACGAATCACTCTACAAGCTTTTCAAACTCTCGAACAGATACACAAGTATTTAGCTCTCAAATTCTCTCTTCTTGGAGAATTTCTCACGACTCTCTATCTGTGCACAACAATCAAATGGCTCATCTATCTCTATTTATAATAGATGGTATGACAAAAACTAAAATGGGAAAATAAAAAAGCCCAAACTAAATAGGACAAAGAAAAATTCAAATTGACATTTTCCTTATAGAAAAAAGATTTTCTCATTGGTTTGGGTCCATAATCCCAACAGCTGATATTGTTAATCAATTTTAATTATTATGTTATTTTAGTTAGTTTCTATTTAGACTGTATTTTCAGACTTTAAATATAACTAATGTAAGGTTTCTTAATTAATGTTGAGAGCTCTTTCACACATTAAGCGAGAGATTATTGCAATTGTGACTTGTGAGTGCATGTATTTATTTACTCCTTTAATCATGCCTTAAAAGTACATATCTATTTCTCAATCTAATTATAAATATAGTAATTAAACTATTAAAAGAGTTATGACAAGTGTAAAGTCATGTGTAAAACAAGCCTGATGTCCAGCTTTGGTTTTCTGGTAAATTTTTAGTCTCGTACTCGCCAGCAGTGAGGAGGGCGAACCCAAAGCTTTGCTTCAGAGACCGATAAAAGGAAAGGAAACTCTAGAGAGACTTGTACACAACCAAAGCTTGTAAGATCCTTAGAAACTCATTAATAAGGATGATACGGTAACACTACATTCCCGTTTCTTATTTTTTGTTTCTAATTTTATTAAAAAATTTTAAATATTTGACAACTATTTATGTTTCTTGTTTTTTATCTTTTAGAAACGTATTCTCAAAATTGTATAGAAGTTTTGGAAACAACAAAAACAAGTTTTTTGTTTCTTGTTCTCGTTTTCAACTTATTCCAACATAAATAGAAATTTTATTCTATCATTTTTTAATCTTTGGATGTTGATGACCATTCAATTCTTTTTCTTTATTAAAAAAAGGGAAACAGTCCTCAACAATTCTATTTTTCTTTATTAAAAAAGCGGAAACAGAAACAAGAAATGAAAATATTACCAAACCAACCAAAATATTATCGTTTCTTATTTCTTGTTTCTGGTTTCTGGTATCTAATTTTCATAAATACATAAACATTTGGTAACCGTTTCTATTTATCATTTTTTAAATTAGGCAAAAATTTTAGAGAACAAATCAAGTTTCTTATTCCGATTTCAAATTTTTTTTCAAAACATAAATAAAATAACCAGCTTTTATTTTCAAGTTCCAATCTCTCCTCATGTCAAATTTAATTTTTTTCAAAAAAAAAAAGGGAAAAAATCGCATGAACTTACATATTTATACTCAAAAAAAAAAAAACAAAAACAGAACCAAATTTTATTTTCAATTTCTACTCTTCTCATGTCAGATTGAAATTTGAAAAAAATAATAATAAATAAATAATCGCATGCACTTACATATTTATAACTAAAAAAGAACCAAATTTTATTTTCAATTTCTACTCTTCTCCTCGTGTCAGATTTAAATTAAAAAGAGAAAATAAAAATCGCCGTTGCCGGGGATCGAACCCGGGTCACCCGCGTGACAGGCCGGAATACTCACCACTATACTACAACGACCTGTTGGAAGATACTGCTTCTACTTTTAATAAGTAAATTAAAAACATTTATAGTCTGTACAGAAATGAAACGTACGATATTTACTAGTTTTTTTTTTCCTAATAATATTTTATAATAAAATTACATCAACTAATAAAAATTGTCTAAATTTGTATATTATATTTTCTAACCTATGTTATATTTTTTTTATATTATATCTACTAAATTATATTTTAACTAAAAATTAAAAAAAACCAATATTTTTTTTGGTATATATCTCAATCAATATATCATAAGTTTAATTCCCTATCATGCAAATTGTTATACTACTAAAAATAAATTAAAAATATAAAAAGAAATATAAAATAATTATCAAACATAATTTTATTTTTATTTCTTTTTTTCCAAAAAACAACATAGA
Source organism: Momordica charantia (assembly GCF_001995035.1). The sequence goes on along the minus strand of NW_019104563.1, from coordinate 713,510 downwards.
AATTTGGTGTTCCTTTTTTCCAAAAAAAAAAAAAGAAATGATTACCAAATGTATCCGTGTCTCTAGTTTTAAAAAAAATAGAAAGGAGAACAAGAAACAAGAAAAAATATAAATTTTTTTATAATTTCTCCCTTCTTATTCTTTTTTCTATGTTTTATAAAATATTTTCGAAATTAAAAATATTTTGAAAATGTATTATTTATTTAAATCTAATAATACAGTGAATCAAAGCAGGTTTTAATATATTTTTTCTTTTATATTATCTCTCTTTATTTATTTATATTTTATAAAAAATTTTCTCTTTTTAAATTAAAAATATTTTGAAAATGTATTCTTTGTTTAACTATAATAATTTAGACTAAGAAATATATTGTAAATTATATTATGAATTGTATTTATATACTACTAAAAATAAAAACAAGAAACAACAGAGAGTTATTAAACATATTTTTATTTCTATTTCTTTTTTCCGTGAAACAAGAAATAAAAATGGTTCTGTCTCTAGTCTAAAAAGAATTAAAAACAAGAAAGAAAAAACCGAAAATAAGAAACAAAAAACCAACAGCCCCTAAACACTCCCAAAATCATGCAACTTCTACATTTCCTGGTTTCCAACTACTCGTAAGTCATAAGGTAAAAATAATAAAAACTCTTTAAGATCATTGAATAGAAACACAGATGAAAGGAAACACTGCACCTGGGAGGGTTTGGTGGAGGGAGGAGGATGAGATATAGCAAGCTTCACACATCTACCTAGAATAGAAATTTGCAAAAGAAAAAAACAAACCAACCAAACCTATTATTCACATAGCATATTTTATGTCATTTATATACCGTCTTGATCTTCACAGGTGTCTTCAATCTCGACCAATCTACTGAGTTCGACTTGCTTGGAGAAGACCATCTCTGATCTGCGAAGCGATGTCTTTAACTGCACCAGGTCCATGTGGGATGAAAACAGAGTTCGACTTTGAGGATGCTCCAATCTCCTTCATCGTGTCGAAGTACTGGGTCACAAGAACCATGTCCATGACATCCTTAGACGTTGTTCCAGGCACATTTTCAGCAAATGCTAGCACACTGTCTCTGAGACCGTCCACAATGGCCTGGCGCTGCCGTGCAATACCGAGCCCTGCCAGATACTTGGATTCAGCATCCCCTTCAGCCCTCTTAATCTGCAGTATCTTCTCTGCTTCGGCTTTCTCGTTCGCAGCAACTCTCAGCCTTGCAGCTGTTTATACAATAAAATGATTCATATGTCAAAGATTTGCAGTAACAAAAACTGAAAAAGCTTTTATCATTGATCAGTCGGTACTTTCACCTGCATTTATTTCATTCATTGCTCTCTTTACATGCTCATCCGGTTCAATGTCCACAATCAGGGTCTGAACTATCTCATACCCATAAGCTGACATGGCCTACATGTCCAAAATACCATACAGAAAAAGATGTTACTTCTTAAGTTGGTTGACTCTAAATCATAAAGGAAAAAAAAAGAATTCACCTTCTCCAGTTCATCTTCCACAGCTTTTGCTATATCATTCTTCTGTTCAAAAGTTGAATCTAGGTCCAACTTTGGAACACTTGCCCTAATAACTAAAACAATAAAACGATGCAACATCTGGTTTAGTTACTGCTCAACAAATTTGTGACCAGATGAACTCTAATAACACGGTTTTATCCACCAAAAACCAAAAAATTTTAACAACAGAGTTTAAATGAGGAGGGGTGAGGTACTAAATCCTGTCATTCATAGTTTAGTAACAATTTTGAAATCTTAGCTCAATTTCACAAAACTAGAAGTGTTCTGAAAAGAATGGTCTCTGTTTTTAAGTGTAGCTAAAATTTCAAAAACTACTAAAAATAGAATGCCCAACAAAATATAGTGACAAAATATTTTTTGGAAAAAGAAAGGTTATCAAACAGGCCTTTGTTTTCTACCAAGAAAAGATAAAGCAATAAACTGAAGATGATCGGTGTGGCTATCAATGGAATCTAAAGTTTACAAGCAAGATACAGTAATAAACTGAAGATGATTGGTGTAACAGTTAAACTTCAAACATTATTAATGCTAGTTAGAATTTGTTGCCTTAGTGAATTACTATTTATTCCATTCAGCAGATATCACTATAAATCCAAAGGTAAGTTCCCTAGGAGTTGTACCCAACAAAACATAACATAGTAGGTCGGGAAAGGGAAACCAGTCCAGTAAAAAAACAATATTGAAATTAAATTTTCTAATAAAGTGCTGAACAAAAGAACTTCAAACACAAGTATACCATCAAAGACATAAGCTTGGATCTGTTCTCTTGTATTGCTAAGCTTATAAAAAGCATCTGAAGCCTTTTCTGCTAGGGCTCGATATTGGATTGAGGCAACGACAGTGACAAAAACATTATCCTGAAAGAATGCAGAGTACAGACAATAAATTAATATAAAAAATAGTAAGCTAACAAACATTAAAACTCGGGACCTCCAGCTGAAGAGGCTTCTTATTTACTTAGAAAAGAAGACAATCAATTGTTAATTTTTTGCAGGCAACAAACCTTTGTCTTTGTCTCACAGCGAACATCAAGCTGCTGGACACGTAAAGAAAGATGACCAGCTAACTGGCTTCCAAAGCACCAAGGTACACAATGGCAACCAGGTTCAAGTACATCATCAAACTTCCCAAATGTTTCTCTGATGGCTACAGTTGACTGGTCGACTTGAAGGCAACCAAATGCTTGACCCATTTGTTATCAACTATTCTGCCAGGAGAAGAAGTCCATGGTCATCAAAGAAAGAACAACCTCAGAGCAGAAAGAAAATTGCTTCTGAACTTTTTATCTTCCTCAAGAAAAATATGGTTGAACTAAAATCATCAACGTGTAGAAGTCTGCAAATAAGCACGACTCTTTTGGTGCTAAAGACACAATAAATAAATTCTGTTCTCACAATTTAATACATAATTTTTTAAAAAAAAAATAATATATATACTTCATCCATACGCTCCAAAAGCTGAATGTTGGAGAATAATTAAAGAATATTCAATAGCCAAACTTTTAGAAGAGAATTTAGAGAGTCACTCCAAAAATTGGTAAGTGAAGCTTTTCGACCATATGAAATTTTTAGAATCATACTAGCTTATTTAAAACTATTAAAAACAAAAGCCAAACAGCTTGCCAATTGCCATTACATAAACCAACATCATAACCGCATGTTCGACCTCAGAAATTTCATGCAGGTAATCAATACTGAAAATTAACTTCCTCAATTCCAATCATACACAATTCAAATGGGAATACTTATTCAAAGATTTATAGTATTATCTTCAGGTTAAAAAATGAAGGTACGTGGCTTGGGAGAAAGTTTTAACAAATCACGCTAAATTTTAGAACTTTTTTCTATTAGATCCATTTTGAAGTAGTTCAGATTCAGGCAGAGAAGAAAAGGGGAAATAAAAAGAAAGAAAAGAAATAGACCTCAAGCCTCAAATCATCAAATTTAAGACCTTACTGATGGGTGGGATGTGTATTGAGGATCAAGAGTAGAAAAAATCCAGAGGAATTTCTATTGTTTTTTGGCTCGATTAGCAGCAAGGGAATAAAAAAGAGAAGCAGGCTTTAGATTAAGATGTCATCTTTCCTTCATAACTATCTATGATTGGTTACCTCCTGATTTCTTAGGTTGAGAATGTTAAGACTAAGTTTGAGAAATGGGGGGAGGGAAATCCTTACAATCTGTTTGAGCCAATATTCATATTTACTACCTTTCCTTATTTGAGACGCTACGGAAGATGGAGATGATGATGAAAAAAATCCAAAGCAGTTTCTATTTAGGAATGCCTGAACAGGAACAATGGCAGACACTTGGTACTAGAGACCGTTTCCTTGCCCTAGCTTGAGGCATAATTGCATAGGAACTGTCTGCCATTTTGAATAAAGAAACAATTTTATTACAGCCTGCCATTGTTCCTGCCATTGTTCCTGTTCAGGCATTCCTTATCTCAATGGCTGTCAAAACGTCCAGGCCTTCTTTTATTACAGCCTTTTCCCTAGAGGGAGGGCAAGGGCAGTGGAACAAAATATGATTCTGGCTCTCTCCCTGTATTTACGTCAATTTAGAGAGTGCAATGTTCAGACACTTTTTCTGCACGTTCTCTGCTGCATTAAGAGCTTCCAAACATTAAGTCCACAGAAAATTTTCACCTAAGCCTTACCTCCTTTCTGCTAATTTCTAACACGTGATCTGATTGAGAAATTACCAGAAGCTTCCAAGTTCCATACTTTGGTACCTTCTCGTTCTTGGTCTGAAATCTGCCAGCCTTCCAAACAAAGTCCATTATTCCTCAATTTCTCCATATGACAAGTTCCTCAAAGTGATCTGCCAGGAATTTACTTCTCCAATCTCCATCCCAATCTTTTGCACATCCTTATTGTTCTGCTACCGTCCTGAAACTTCTTGAAAACAAATTTCTCAAAGTCTAATTCTCAATCCACTGATCATCCCAGAAGGAGATTCTTGTGCCAAAGCCTAGCCTCAAAGCTAAAAGCATTTCAACTAACTTTTGAAATTAGCCACCATGAACTGGACCAACGTCCATTGTTCATAGCCTTTGTCTACCACCCGGAGGACTTGTATCCAAATTTTCTTCCAACCACTTGACAGCAAAGCTCACCCTTCTCCTTGGGAGTCATCCAAACCCATTTGGGCAGGAGAGCCTCATTTTTCTCTGAAATATATTTCCCACTCCCGACCCATTTGGCCAGGAGAGCCTCATCCTTTTGCTGAAGCCTATCAACGATCTCTTACATTTGCATCAATTTTATACACAATTGTAGTCAATCTTATGGTGCAATAATCTCAACTTTGCTGTTTTCTGTTTCTTTGGAATGAGGCAGATGAAAGTTTCATAATGCAAGAATTCAAATGCCCTTCTCAAAAGTATCAGAACATATTATATCTTGTTTTAAAATGTTCCCAACATCTTTTGAAAACTTCACCATGAATCCATCCAATACCAATGCTTTTGAGTTGCCAAGATGTTTCACTGCCTTCATAATCCCATCTTTTTTTAATTGGAGATCTCGGAAAATTTCCTCACCACCTTAAAATCTTCCCCTAGTTACCCAACCCCCCACCCCGTCACCCTTCTTCCCACCCACCATCCCCAATGAGTTTAATAGTCAACAAGAAGGCCCCTTGCAACACATCACAGTCCTCCACCTTCCTCTCACCACATAAGATTAGTTGCACTCCTCAATCACCCTAAGATTCAAGTCAGCACTCCCTCTCTTGAGCTCCATAGTGTTTTTATCACTCTCCTTTATTTTCGCATTTTTTATTCTCGTAACATGACCACATAAGGACAAATATCCAAAATCATTTGTTTCTCAGTAGCTCTTTTCCCCCATCCCTGAACCCCTCAAATTCCAGCTAGGTATCTTCATGGAAAATTAAGGAGAATGAATTCACTAGCAAATTTACGTTTATGCACCTTATGGACTATGGAGAAATTAAGAACCCCCTCCCCATGAATTTAACTACAGAAAATGGAAGTTCAGAATTATGAAGAAGGTGAAGCTCTTCTTTTGGTCAATTCCTAGTGTTAAGATTAATACCACTTTAGACAAGATATATGACCGACAAATCCTAACATCTATGGAGCTCTGTACAATAGAAGTATGGTACACAATTTGGTAAGTGTTTATATAACAACAGTTTCCATGCCATCAACAACATAATATCTATGAACTCAACGGTCATAAGAAAATATGGGAGTGCTTCACAACACTGCAAATGTTAAATCTTGGTGGTTTTTAGATTTTTTTTATTATATAAAAAGAAAAAGAAAAAGAAAATCAAATTTGGGCTGATAGAAAACTGGAGAAGATTAAAACCAGCAACCTCGACTTCAAAAAACAAGTCAAAACATAAAGCTCAAGCTATTATGTCAAATGTTTTAAACTATATACTCCTAAAAAATATTCATGTTATAGCCTCAAACAGCAGATGAATATGAGACCTCATCTTAGAGAAAGAAGCCAGCACATAAAGCCCAACTAGCTATTAGTTAGATGTTATTGTAATGCGAAGTTGCAATGCAAAAAGAACTCAGCAGAAGCCTACAATTGCAACCGAGAAACTTGAAGAACATAAGAAGGAATTATATTCCTATAAACGCCCTACAATTAGTAAATTCCTTAGATTTGTTGTAGACCGGCTTCATAATTAAAACATAAAACAACCAAAAAAAATTCAAATCTAAAACAAATGGGGAAGCAAAACACAGTTAAAGCAAGGAGATGAACGTGTATCGTAACATTGAGAAAACTAAAATAAACAGTCCATACAGATTCAAGAAGCTTCTAATGTCAAAACATTCTAATGGAAGGGACTTTCTAGCTAATTGAACCATGAAATGCAAACAAGTCAACGAATACAGTTAACAATGGGAAATAGTACAGAGGATTAAAGCAACGCCACCAAAATCACTACAAATCAGAAAAACAAATATTAGAAATCGAACTTTAGGTCTGGAACATCCCTCACCTGCTCAATGGCAATGAGTTGAAATGATTTAATGGGAAAAGAATAAGTTTTAACGAAAAGATAGTTTTTTTTTTTTTACTAATGATTTCTATGAAGACTTCGGATTATTATGTGGATGAATAAGGATAGGATGCACAAAGTGACTCGTCAAATGTTTGGTCCCACTACAAACCTCATAGAAGTTGATGGACATTAGAAGATGCACCAAAAAGTAAAAGTAAACGGCCCAATTCTTCCATTGAACTGGTCCAAGAAAGTAAGCGCCATACAATTTTCCAAAAGGATAATAAAGATTCCAACGCGTATACTGTTTTATGGAGAGGGAAAAAAGAAAAAAAAGGAAGCAAAATAACTGGAACGCAAAAAAGCGAAACTGCAGAACAAAAATGAAAGCAAGAAAACTATATCAGCCAGCTCAGGATTTCAGTTCGACAGAGTCCATGATCGATTCCTTGACAAGTATAACTCACAAAATAGAAACCCATCTCAAGAAAAGAGAAAAAATTATTCTCGACGACCCAAATTGAAGCATCTCTAATAAACCCAACTGCGGAATTCTCAAAACAAATATATAAGTCAAAAAAGTAAGATCATAGTTATTAGCCGGCAGTGAATTCATGGGCTAAAGTTCAAACATGAGAAATTGGAGAAAAAAGCAAGGGATGGGGGAAAATTGAAGGGAAAAAATGCAGGGAAATGTAAAGGGCAAGGGTTGAAAGTTCTTACACTCGCCTGTAGAGTATTGTGATGCTGTTTGGGAGAGATTACGAGTAGAAAACGCAAATGAAAATTAAGATTGAAGAAATGGATAAATGGGTAAGGGCTTTATGGGAGCCGAAGGACGGCGAAATGGGAGAAGCGAAGAAGAAACAAACAGGAAACGACGGGCCTCCTACTTTTCGCTGTTTCCGTTGCGCAAAGAACTGCTGGTTTCCGCGTTTGGAATTTTCCTTGGTTTCGCATATTAATATCCCCGTTTTATTTTATTATTATTTTTTCTAGTACATAACTGTTATTTGATTTGATTGGATTATGATTGGAATTATACTACTATTTCGTTTCTTGTTGAGTATTTAATTATGATTTGAGTCTACCCATGGTTTAGCTATTTTTTATCCATTTTTTTAATTTCATTTTGGACTTCTGACCCATTTTCTGAAAAATGTGTTCATTCATTCTAATTTTTTTTATCTCTTTTCACTTTTTACCTTTTAAATTACCAAAATATTCCTATTTAAAAAAATAAATAAATAAAATTTGTCCATAATTTTGATTTCCTCCCCAATCTCTTCATCTTAAACTTCACATTCTTTTCAATTTAAATCTAGTATGAAAAAAATTCTCAACTTAAAAAGAATAATTAAAAACTTAAGGACTGTTGATAACCATTTTCTTTTTTATTTTTGTTTTTTGTTTTTAATTTTTAAAAAATAGTATCATTTGCTAACCAATTCAATTATCTATTTTTTGTTTTTCAAAAACCATTTTGAAATTTTAGGTAAATTTCAAAAGAAAAAGTTTTCAAAAACATGTTTTCTTTCAAAATCTGATTTTTCTTCTAATATTTAACTTTTTTCTTTCTCATATTTATCTCTAAAAAATTTATTTCTCACTCTAAGATTATTTTATTTTTAAATTTCACTCTACAAACTTTATTTTTCTTTCTCTAAAATTTTCATATTTGGAATATTTATTATTATTTGTTCTCCAAATTTTTCTATTTTGTCTTTTATAATTTTTATTTCTCAATATTCCATTTTTCTCTAAAAATTATATTTTATTATTTATTTATTTTCTCTAAAAATTATATTTTGAATCTTGTTTTTATCTCTAAATTTGTTTCCAATATAAATTTTATCTTTTTTTATAATTTCTTTTTTTCTTTAACATATTTTTTCGTCTCAACTTTATTTTTTTCCTCTAAAATTTTTCTCGTTTTGTCTTGATGATGGCACAAGTATCAAATTACTTGGATGGTTCATGAAAATCATTATGAAACTTTTCTGGCTCCAAGTTCCTTTTGGTGTTTTTTCAGGGACATGTATTCAATTTCTACATTTCTGTTATTGAGGAGGGAGAGAGTCGTCATTGTCTGATCTCAGGTTACAAATCCTGTCTCTACAGTAAATTCGTCGAGGAAAATTGTACCGAATAATGCAGCAAAGCAAGAGAAGGAAACAAGATAACTAAATCATAAGAAAAAAGGTATAACAAGGATATCATAAAGAACAAAGGGCACATATATATTTACCTAAGAAATAAGAATAAAATGTCTGAGTTAGATCTATTATAACATGTTTTTTCTTTTTTCTTGTTTTTTAAATTATAAAGTTGAGATTTTTTCCAATTTAGATTCAAATTGAAAAAAGAGTGAAGTTTAAGGTATTAGATCGGTGGAGGGAATTGAGAAATTATGATTTCTGAACACAAATATTTTTCACTTTGGACTTTTGATCACTTCTGAAAAACTTGTATTGATGATGTTAAGTGTATCTCAACAACTTCTCAACAGTGAAAAACAGTTGTATTCCCAGTAAGATGAATGAACTGACGTTTATTCAATTTCTTAAACCTTCTCATGGTAGCAGAGCTTTCGACATACGTCTTTTTCCTTCGATCTTAGTAACACAATCGCCGCGTCGACCCTATTCCAAACTTACCCAATTTTATTAATTTTTTTCGCCTTCCAAATTCAAGTTTTGATTGCCCTACCCAAAATTTCACTACCTTCACCCAAATTTCACCCCTTTCCATTTTTGGCCTCATTCCCACATCATCTTTTAGCTCAATTCCCACATCAAATTTTTTTTTTCTTTCCCACATACACTTTTTGCCTGACCCAACCTTCTATTTTATTTATTTTTTTTTCTTTCTCCTCCAGTTCTTGATTACTCTATTCCTTTTCCCACACAGGGAACTACACAATGACCGATAAAAAAATTCTCCTTCCAAATCTCACACCGAAATCGACCAATTTCCCACATCTTTCACCATCGATCATCAATTCTCTCCTTCACCGCTCTTCCTACTCTCAAATATTTGTACTCTTGTTTCTGTCCGACTTGACTCCAGCAACTACACTCTTTGGCATTATCAACTTGACTCCATCTTGAAGGCACACAATCTCTTTGATTACATTGACGACTCATGTGTTTGCCCCGATCAGCATAATCAAGAAGGCGAGACAATAAAGCTCAATTCCAAATATGCCTTGTGGCACTCCCAGACCATGCATTACGAACTCTAATCAATGCTAGTTGTCTCAGTCCGCCCTATCTCTTGTTGTTGGTTGCACTAGCTCCAAAAGTTTGGGAATCTCTTGAACATCGTTACTGATATTTTTCTCGTACTAATATAATTTATTTGAAATCCGAATTGCAAAAAATTCAAAAAAAGGGAATGAGTCCATCGATGATTATGTTCAGCGAATCAAAACTATTTATGACAAGTTATCTACTATTTATGTCCACATTGACGAGGAGGACATCCTAATCTACACTTTGAATGGCTTGCCTCGTGCTTTCCGCACCTCGCTTTGGGTACGGTCCAGTTTTGTCCATATAGAAGAACTTCATGTTCTTCTTAAAGTAGAGGAAGCTGCAATCACTTTTCAAGCCAAAGGTGCAATCATTTCTCAATCACTGCCATGATGGCAAATTATAGCCCACTGTCTCAGCATTCTCGTGGACGGGATCTCCATCCTACTCGTGGTCGGAACACCCCTGGAGGTGGAGGTGGTTTTTCACCATTTCCACCTCGATCTCGGCCCTCTCTCTCGGCAACAACACCAGCTTCTTAGGGTCCCTCAACACCTTCTCCAGTTGAGGTTCCATAGTCTAACAAAGTACACTGTTAAATTTGTGGAAAGTTTGGGCATAATGCATTGAACTGTCACAATCGAATGAACCATGCCTTCCAAGGTCGCCACCCATCGACCCAACTTGCTGCTTTGTTGGCTCCACCTCTACGAATGCTAGAGAAGGTTCCTATTGGCTATCTGACACTGATTGTAATGCTCATCTGACCTCTGATTTTGCGAACTTGTCCATCTCGAATGAGTATAATGGTGAGGAACAGGTGACTGTTAGTAGCGGTCAAACCTTGCCCCATCACCCACACAGGTTGTGGCACTCTTACTACCCCATCTTCCTCCTTTACTCTTAATAATCTTTTCCTTGTTCCCAACACTACATCCAACTTACTTTCAATTAATCAATTCTGTCGCGAGAATAATTGCACTTTTTTCTTCGGCTCTGACTTTTTCTACATCTAGGACCAACGCTTGGGAACAATCTTATTTCAAGGGCCTAGTCAAAATGGTTTCTACCCCATCCAGTCCATTACATCGTCAACTCCCTCTTCATCTTCCTCAGGATACAAGGTACATCTTCACTGCCTTGACTCTCATCTATGGCATGATGGTTAGGCCACCCAAACAAATCAGCTCTTGAGTTGTTACGAAAGAATTCGTGCATCTCATTTTCTCAATCTTTTAATTGTGTTTGTCAGCATTGTTTGTCTGGAAAAATGTCAAAACTACCTTTTCATAGATCCCATAGTATATCTATGACCTCTCTTAATATAGTTCACAGTGATGTCTGGAGTCCTTCCTTCGAAGTATCATTTAATGGATTTAAATACTATGTGTCATTTATTGATGAATATTCTCGCTATACTTGGATTTTCCCCTTGGTTAAAAAATATGACGTTTTCTCTGTCTTTTCTAAATTTAAACCTTATGTTGAAAACTTGTTGAACTCTCACATGAAAATATTTCAAAGTGACGGTGGTGGTGAATTTATCAATTCTTCTATGCGTTCCTTACTTGATTCACATGGCATTTCTCATCATGTTTCTTGCTCTTATACCTCAGAATAAAATGGTATTGGTGAACGCAAACATAAACACATTATAGAAATTGCATTGTCACTTCTTTCTTGTTCTTTTGTGCCCTTACATTTTTGGTATCATGCCTTTGCTACTGCTGTATTTCTCATTAATCGTCTTCCCTTGATAATGTTCCCCCCTCTGAACGTCTCTTCTTTTCCCCACCTGATTATAAGCACCTTAAAGTATTTGGTTGTGCATGTTATCTCTTACTTCGTCCCTATTCCAAAAATAAGTTACACCCTCGCACAAGTCGATGTGTTTTCCTCGAATACCCTTTTCGGACAAAATTTGACCCATGTTCTGACAAATTCTTTGTGACTCATCAAGTAATTTTTAACGAAACCTGCTTCCCTTTTGCTGAACCATCTTCCCCTCAGACCTCCGGCCCTCCTCAACACATAACTTTTTCTCTCCCGCACATCCTCATTCCTCCAACACCATCACCAATCTAGCCTTTTCCTTCTAACCCTTCGGTCTTTGCCCAGCAACCAGTCGTACATGATTCGTCTACGAGCTTTCCCACTACCCTACCCACACAGACGGCCACTTGTTCCATGTCACTAACGCCCCTACTACAATCCACATTCCTCTATAGTCAAGTTCTTCCCTTACCATTCCCTCGCCAGACCTTTCTTCCATCATTCCAACCGACACGACATCCCTTCCAGCTTCTATCTCTTCCTTGCCATATAATCTGCACCCTCTGCCACCTGTTCCTCCCATGTTGCCAATAGTCTCTGATACTCATTCGATGCAGACACATTCCAAGTATGGTCTAAACGTAAGATGTGCTATTTATCTACCACTTCCAACTTGGATAGTGAACCCAATTCGTTTACTACAGCAGCCAAATTTGTTGAATGGCAAGATGCCATGATTGATGAATTTTCTACCCTACAAAACAAGGTACTTGGTCTCTGGTTCCTTTACCTCCTGGGAAGAATATTGTTGGTTGCAAATGGGTTTACCGCATCAAACGTCACCTTGATGGATCTGTTGCACGCTATAAAGCACGCTTCGTGGCCAAAGGTTTTCATCAAGAACATGGCCTCGACTATGGCGAAACATTTAGCCCGGTTGTCAAGAAATCGATTGTTCGTCTTATTTTGGCTCTCTTCAGTACCTTTAGCTGGCCTTTACGACAACTCGATGTAAAAAATGCCTTCATCCATTGCAATCTCACTGAGGAGGTATGTATGACCCAACCACAGGGCTTCATCGATCCAGCATTTCCTCATCATGTGTGCAAACTTCATAAGTCACTTTATGGCCTAAAACAGGCCCCTCGTACCTGGTTTGAGTACTTTACAGGGCACATTACTACTACATTTGATTTTACACCATCTTATGCTTACCCATCTCTGTTTGTTCGTTGTGTTGGTAGATCTATCACCTATCTGCTCCTCTACGTGGATGACATCATTCTCACCAGTAATGATGTTGTTTTAGTCACCCACTTCATCTCCAAACTTCAAACCAGGTTTGACATGACTGACCTTGGCAGCTTCAAATACTTCCTTGGTCTTGAGATTGACCACCCAGATAATGACATTCTGGTTACACAGTCTAAATATACTCGTGACCTCCTGGTTCGTTTTGGCTTGGCTGACGCCAAACCATGTTTCACTCCTGGTGCTCTCAAGGTTTCTTCTTCTGCTACACCGATGCAGTACTCTATTACTGATGCTCAGTTGTATCAGAAATGGCCAGTGTGTTTCAATACCTTACATTCTCTCGTCCAGACATTTGTTTTGCAGTGAATAAAGTTTGCCAGCAGATACACAATCCAACTAGCAGTGATCTTACTACAACGACCTACTTGTGATCTCCTTCCCGCTTGGATTCAGAATAACCATGTCGTGATCGCCTAGATTCTCAATTCGGTGTCTAAAGATATCTCCGCCAGTATCCTTTTTTCTGAATCTGCCTCAGACGTCTAGTTAGACTTGAAGGAGCGTTTTTCAGAAAAGTAATGGTCTTTGGATCTTCCAGATCAAGCATGATCTTGTCACACTTACTCAAGAACAACAATCGGTTAGTTTGTATTGGGATGAATTGCAGCAATTCTGTCCTGTTTGTTCCTGTCATTGTTCTTGCGATGGTGCGAAATCCGCTTCTGAATTTCTTCAATCAGAGTATCTGATGAATTTTCTGATGGGCCTAAATGATTCTTATGCGAATACGCGAGCTCAGATTTTGTTAATGGATCCTCCTTCGTCCATTAACAAAGCTTTTTCCTTGGTTCGACAAGAAAAGCAGCAACGATCGATTGGCTCATCTTCTAATGTTGTTCCTACTGCGTCGTTTGCCCTAGCTGTTCAACATGATGCTTCAACTGCAAAATCTCAGAAGTCTCCTTCATCTAAACCACGGACTATGTTGTTGTTCTTAGAAATGGGTGAATTATAGCACAAGTATACACTAATTTCGTCAGTTGTAATACAAACAAGGTCGTCTCCACAGGGAATTTATGCACACAGAAAGTGAGTAATTACTTTGAGTTACCAAACAAAAGTTAAAAGAAAATAAAATTGGTTTGTCAATGTTGCATGTAACTTGAACAGTAAATGAGATGGCAAATAAACTGTTCCAGAAGCTTCCACCGAAGAATTGAACACCAAGGGGGGTTTAGATCGATTTTTAGGGATTCAGGAAGAGGAAATCTACCTACTGATTTTAAATGTCACCAACTGAAGAAAAACACATAAAACTCTTAAGGTCCAGACCCTCACGGCTCTCTTCTGACTTACCAAGCAAATATTCTAACCCAACTCCCGTTGTGATTGCAACATGCATTAAACCAATCTATAGGCACCCCAGAGTGAACCCCTTTCCTAGGTATTCACTACTCTGTTTTGGAAAGAAAACAAAAACTACAGCTAACAGCAATAATTCCACACACAGGAGCTTTCCCAAGCTTCCTATGAGCTTGCACACTAAACCTGTAGGCCAAACATGTTTAGAGCAATGGAAAATAAAACTCACTGCTATTAAATAAGAGTTCAAATGCATTCAACAGTAAGTCAACGTCTATTATAGCAAGTTTCAACCCCTCCTCGAAAGAAGGAGGATTAGTTCATGATGAAATAGAAATATGAAAGTGAAAAGGTGAAAGAAGACTCCATTTTAGAAGGCACAGTGAGAAAACTCGGAAGCTTCCCCAGATGAACAGTGAAGATCTCGAGCTGAAGCAGAGTCTCTCTCTCTTCCGTCGTCAACGGAGACCCCACGTATTTTCAGAGAATGTTTCCCTGAAATCAATGCTTCCAAATTAGTTCTCCAAACGTCCTCTCCCTTTCCGCTGGGGTCTCTTTTTCCTTAAATACTGGGCCTTTAATTTAGGGCACCAAAGAACCTCACGCGGATGCTGAATGGACAATGTACGGACGCTGTACTAACACGGTAATAGTGTGGATAAAATCTAATTACTGCTCCAGCCTTTGCTCTCTAGCTTCCAAAGCGCTAGCCCCCGACTTCAACCATTTTTTTTGTTGTCCTTAGCCTTCAGCAGCACCACATTATTCCACTACAACTTCACCTGCTCTGAATGCACCATACTTTTCTCTCTACATTAAACATCCACAATTTAGCATTCACTAAAAATTTAATGACTCTACAAAATAAAATCTATGCATTGAAGGTTTTCTTTGGAATTTCTCATGTTCTTAGGGCTTAATTAGCTTGTTTCTCACATTCTTGGCACATAATTACCCTTAGCTTGTGTTTGGGGGAAAGAATACCCAGGACACGTGGAGGACAGCCATTGGTGCCCCAAGGTGACCCATGAGTCATGCCCCAGCTCGGACCGCCGAGATCACCACCACTAGCGTTGACAGATGCTAAGTATGAGGGCCGAGGTGAACCTGGCCGAGGTCCGACCTACCGGGAAGCTCGGTGGGGGCCGATGTGAGCTACTGTCAGCGGCGTGATTATCGGGTGTAACCGTCGGTCCCGAGATTACCGGGTGTAACCGACGGTCCCGAGATTACCGGGTGTAACCGTCG
>NW_019104563.1:649887-680060 GCF_001995035.1 Momordica charantia | reverse complement strand
GTATTTGGATTGAGATGAGATGAGTAGTAGAATTTTTTCGGGTGGAGAGGTTTGGGAGGAATTTGGGATTTAGTTAGATTTAATACCTCTTTATGGATGTCAGTTTCTAAAGCCCTTTGTAACTACGAGTTGAGTGTTATTCTTTTGGATTGAGATCCTTTCTTGTAGGTCGTTACCATTTTGTTGGGCTTGGTTGTTGTGTTCATTTTATATATTCTTTCATGTTTCTCAATGATAGTTTGGTTTCTTCTCAAAAGAAGGAAAAAAAAACTGAAGCAACATTTGAAGCACATTCAAAGCATCTACATGAGAACTATTTACAATTCCGTGAGTTCAAGTTAGTTTCTTGAGAGTGGAAAGCTGTCTTTGTTCTTTCGTCTTCAAATCATTTCTTTTAAAGGACTCTGTGGGTGGGAGGGGTGGTGGAGCTATACCTTAACTTCTAATTTTCGATTGTATCCTATAGAAATGAAATGAGAAATCGATTGTCTTAGCATCGTTTTTCTCCATGGAAGTGGGGGAATAAGGATGGCCGGATGGGGGAATAGTGGATTCAATAATGGAGGTTGTAAAAATGATGGAATTCAAGGATCAAATCGGGTTTGTGGATTATGTAGTGAAGATGACACAAGGGAAGTCTAATCTCAGACTGTTAGCTGTTAATCTTATCACATTCCAGGTGATTATTTATTTTGTTACTTCTTACTCCTGGTTGCTATTCTCTAACGGATGTATTTCCCCAATGGCACGATTTTTGGTTGTATTTAAGTTACGGTAGGGGTTCTTTGCATTTATGCTATTCTCTAATTGTAAAAAATTAATAGGTATCATTACTAAGATATTTTTTATTTCATTTGAGTTGATGAACTCCAAAAATGAGCTTATGTAGTTTGTTTTATAGAACACGTCCAGTTTCATGTAAATTTGTGTTGGTATTCTTCCTCTTGTTGCTAATGGAAGAATAAAAACATGAAAATTCGAGAGCCAAGAAGAGATAAATTCTGGATCGTGTAATTTGACGAGGATTTGTAGGTAGACGTTAATGTCGCATCAAAATGTTATGTGGCGTAATTTGAACTTTTTAAAGCTGATGGACTAAAGACATACATGATATTCACAAAAGCACGAAGATTAAGGAATGAAAATTATTTTTTGTCAGTTGGATGGTTATTGAAGCATCAAACAAGATCAAGGTATGTGTAGTGGAGTTTTTTAGAATTTTGGAAAAAAAAAATTAGTAAAACATTATGCTTGTTGACATGGTGTACTAACTACCAGGATATTGACAAGTTTTTATGGCAACAAATCAGATTGACATTCTTGATCAGCCTCTTCTCAGACCTAGATGAATTTATGGAAAAATTGAGTTCTCAAATCTAAATGAGGAGGTACGTAACTGTGTTAAACATCCTGGTTCAACTATTTTACTCTCTCACATTTTGAAGTTGGGGCTTTAACTAGATTTTTTCTCAAGATATTTTTGTTGAAATATGGAATCAAAACTTATTTTTATGAGTAATATGTTTGATCAAACTTAAATAGAATCGAGTTTTTGTAGCGGTAGAGTATGCATCTTATTGAGTTCTAGTTCTTCTAGCTTATAAGATATAATTCTTGCAGGTTCTTCTTTAGTGAACTTTTTCTTTTGCTCTTGTATCTCTGCATGTGGTAGAAAGCTCATCATTTGAAAGTCATGAAATCCAAAAAAGATCAAGTAACTAAGTCTTTTCTTGTTATTATATTTGCTTCCCTGATCTTGTGGTCGTTCTTCAAGAGTTTGAACCAACTACTTAAAAGGAAAAGTTGGAGATAGAGGAACTTTTCGACACGACACAAAGAACTACCATTAGATGTGAGTCAGGTTACACACTCACCATCACATCCGTTGTTTAGAAAGCATATAAAGTTGGACTTTCACTATGCCCAGGTTGGTTTTCAGCCTTATCTTTATTTTTGTACTCAAAATTTTAGCTTCACCTTTATATATATGTAGTTTGATGTTATAGTTAAAGAGGTAATGATCAGGTTAGTTAGTTTGATGTTATAGTTAAAGAGGTAATGATCAGGTTAGTTAGATATATATATGTTAGTTAGATGTTGTAATTTTTCATGTTTTGGTGCTCACTTATTTTTGGACTATTAGCTAAGCCTACTTCTCATCCATCTTTAATGCTTAATGGGACTGTTGGTTTGTTCATCTGGTGAAGTGCATATAAAAATTTGCTTATGTGTACTTCAATTTTAGTAAATAGTTAATACTTTGTGTGTTCACTGTTAAATATAATTTTTTTATTAGATTGTTTTCTTTCAACTCTGATACATTTTGAAGTCTAGACTAATAAGTTTGAGTATGTAGCTGAGCGTATAGCTGTTTTGCACATGAACTTCATGAAAATGAATTATATGTGTCATGCATATAATATAAAGTCTAAAGTCTAGTTGGATAATTGTGTGGCTATCCTGCAGCAAGATAGCCAATTAAGACTTGGAGTTTATATGTGTCATTACGTAATGCATGTTGGACTTAGAAAGAAAATGGGGGAGTTAATATTAATATTTTCTTAACTGTTCGTTTTATTTTGTTGAATGAATAGCTTGTGGGAGCAACATTTTGAGAAATGAGAATGTACAGGGAAGAGTTTCGGCGTATTTTTTCGACATGTACAAGGTTGATGTAATGTGAATATAGTTCATTGGGCATTATCTTATTGTAGTCATAGACTTATAGTATAGTATTTGTATAAAATATCCTAATGTACAAATTTAATCAGACTTTGATCTTATTATACGCAACTTGGTTACATTTGTCGCAACGTGATCGCGATGCGGAACGACCGACGTCCTCTTTTAAGAGTCTTAAATAAAGAATTTTGAAGTCGTCACCAATCATGTTGAGGGTGTGATTGGTCACCCAATTAGAATAAAAAACAAATTGGTCTGCATAATTTAGATCGAGTTCGGGAGTCACTTGTGTGTAGGGATGGTGTTAGCACCCTACAACACCCGAGAAAACGATTGTCAGTATTTTATTTTTTATTATCCAATTTATTAAATTATTGAAGGTCCACAAAAAGAATATTTATTTTATTTTTAAATGTCTCATGTTTATTAATCCACATTTTAAAAATAAAATATAAATTAATTACTATGGGTGACATAAATGTCATTCAAAATATTGAAATATATTTTTAGGAGAAATTTCATGTATTTAACAAATTAAAAAAAAAAAACATTGATCAATCTCTCCGTTTTATTTGTTAAGAAAATTTGTGAGCGAATTTAATTTAATTTTAATTGTTTACTGAAAATTTTGCTTTTAATTATTGAAATTCAGTTTAGAATGGAAATTTCATGTATTTATGGAATTTATAAAATCCGAACACTATTTTTTTCCAAAATTAGGGAAATAATTTTACCAGAATTTTCACGTATTTATGAATTTTTAAAAAAATTTAAAATATTACTAATTCTCAAATTTGAGTTTTTATTGGTTTTTTAGATTTTTATAAAATTAATTTTGGTGAAGAATTTCATGTATTTAAAAAACCATAAAAAAAACACTACTCAATCCCAAAATTAAATATTTATTGTTACCAATTTATTTTCAAATTTAAAAAGCTAATTATGGAATAAAAAGAAAATGTATTTATATATCAAAAAGTTACTTTCTTCACTTGCAATTTTGAAAATTAGAAAGAAATCAAATTCAAACTAATAATATCTACAAAATGAGAAGATGTCATGTATTCAAAATTCAAACACAAGGAACCAATCTCTGAAATTAAGCAAATCAAGATTAAAATCAATAATAAATGATATCAATATTACAGAGAAGCATGTTACAGTGCATAACAAAAATCAAATACAAACAACTATCTCATAAACGATAATTTGATTTAACATTTTGAAATAATGGCAAGTGTTTCCACAATTTACAATAGGGTAAAAAAAAAGGAAATTTCAAACCTTATAACAAATGTTGAGTTCAACTGGAAATGAGTTGGTGGAGTGAAAATACGAGGAGATGAAAAGAGCATTTAGTTTAAAAAAACATGGAGAGATGAAAAGATATGGCGAATATGTTAGGGTTTTATCTCTCTGTTTTGTGTGCTTCTTCCTCCCCTCTTTATTCCGTGTGTGTTTTTCTTTGGAGATTGCAAGATTTGGAGAGAATTTTGAGAAAGCCTTCCTTACAAGAGAAAGAAAATAGAGATTATGAAGGGGTGATGAGAGAGATTTTGGAGAGAACCCCTTAGAGAATTTGATATTCTCACCAAATTGTTAGCGACCTCCCCTTCACCATTGATATGAAGTTTATCTATAATGGAACAAAATATAGGATGTGAGAGAGCGTTGATGGAAGAGGAAGAAAAAAATGGTGAGTGGGAAAGTTAACTTCGAAAAAAGTAACGTGTCAAGCTGAAAGAGAGGAAAAGATGAGATAGTTGGGAGATGAGGAGCAGTTAACAAACTAACATGGAGATTGGAGAGAGAAATAAAAATTTGTTGGGAGGAGGGAGAATGTGAGAGTGAGAGAGAAGTTACGAGAAAGTGGGAATTGTTACGTAGTTGGAGAGTAGGGGAGAGAGAATGAGAGAATTGAGAAATGAGGGAAATATGGGTATAGGTGTTTGGAAGATATGTTAATTTAAATAACAAAACCTAATTCAAGTTAATTTTACTTTCGTTATATTTATAATTTTTTTTTTGTAATTTATAATAACAAATAACAAACAACAAATATCAAATAAAAATTAAAGTTACCCAGACGAAATACGGTATCTATAGTTTGTCCTCTTTTAGATCCTTGCAATATTAAAAGGTAGACAAAGGACTAGATAAAGTATTTGGATGGTGGCATTGTATTTTTATTTGATGAAGGTGATGGCTTGATTTGATACGACCCAGCTTTAGGGCAAGGTTTGAGAATAGTAGACTTCGATAGTCTCGAGCTGCAACCTCAATTTCAAGACTGGGTTCAATTTAATAGAAGTTTAATAATAGACTTCGACCTCAGCTCTAGGACTGGATTCGATTTAACCAAATTGAAGATAGACTTTGACTTCAGCTCTAGGGCAGGGCTTGAAAAACAATGGACCTGTATAAACGCAGGCTTCGACCTAAGTTTCAGGATTAGGTTTGATTTAACAAACATTTGAGAATAGATTTCGACCTCAACTCTAGGGCAGGCTCGAAAATAAAGTTTGAGAAGTTAACTTCAAACTCAACTCTAGGGCAGTGCTAAAAAAATGTTGGACCTGGATGGACGCAGTCTTTGACCTTAGTTCTAAGATTGGGTTCGATTTATCCAAATTGAAGATAGACTTCGACCTCAGCTCTAGGGCAGGACTCGAAAAACATTGGACCTGGATGAATGCAGGCTTCGACCTCAGTTCTAGGACTGGGTTCGATTTAACTAAAAGAAGATAGACTTCGACCTCTGTTCTAGGGTAGGGCTCGAAAAACATTGGACTTGGATGAACACAGGCTTCGACCTCAGTTCTAGGACTGGGTTCGATTTAACCAAATTGAAGATAGACTTCGACCTCAACTCTAGGGTAGGGCTCGAAAAACATTGGACTTGGATGAACGCAGACTTCGACCTCAGTTTTAGGCTAGGTTCGATTTAACCAAAAGAAAAGATAGGAAGAAGTATATGAAATTGTTAAGGGAGAAAAAAAAGTCAGTGGTACATGACAGAAGGTGATTAGATAGAAAGATGGAGTTTGCAGACATGGAGAAATAAAATTTCGACCTCAGCTCTAGGACAGTAGGGATCAAAAAGATTAGACCTAGATAAACACAGGCTTTAACCTCAGTTTTAGGACTAGGTTCGAAAACAAAGTTTGAGAAGTTGACTTCGACCTCAGCTCTAGGGCAGGAATCGAAAAGCAATGGAGTTTAATGCAGGCTTCGACCTCAGCTCCAGGACTGGGATCGATTTACATAATATTTGAGGAAAAAAATGAAGAGGTAGATGAAAAGGTTGAGGGAAAAAAAACAATTGGTGGACGAGAACAAAAGTTGGTTACATAGAAAGATGGAGCTTGCAGACATGGAGAAATAAAATTTCGACCTCAGCTCTACGACTAGGTTCGAAAACAAAGTTTGAGAAATTGACTTCGACCTTAGCTCTAGGACAGTAGGGATCGAAAATATTAGACCTGGATAACGCAGGCTTCGGCCTCAATTCTAGGACTGAGTCAAATTTAACCAAAATGCAATGACCTTGCTTAGAAAGACTTCAACCTCGATCTTGAATCAGGTTTGATTTAATGAACATGGGCTTGGTGCACGCTTCAACCTCAATCTCAGATTGGGTTGGATTTAACCAAAATAAAATTTATTTTGCTTAATAGGGTTTCAACCTCACGAACTTGGAACGAGTTGGATTGAATTAACTTGAGTTTGGCGCAAGCTCCAACCTCAATCTTGGATTGGGTTGGATTTAACCTAAATGTTGAAATGCAACTGAGG
This sequence comes from Momordica charantia, assembly GCF_001995035.1. Next base: position 673,583 of record NW_019104563.1, on the reverse strand, counting down.
TAATGTGGATTATTATGAAGGTCGCTGCCTAATTGTAGGGTTTAGAAATCTTCCTAATAGAAAATTTTCAAAATGCATCAAATATGGGCTTGACAAAGTAGTATTGTCTAACACCCTAGTGTTCATGCAAGTGCAGAATATCATGTGAATGACATGTGTAAATTAGATACATGCACTTGCAAATGTGCATTACCCCAATGTTTGCAATGGTAAGTAATAAGCAAATGAAAAGTGACAAGGTATTGACAATGTATCTAATTTTGCTTTGACTCAAATAATGGATTAGACTTTGAAGGTAAGATATAACTATGCATATGCATGTTAAAGCTAGATGAATGTAACATGTATGCACAATTTAACTGTGATATGAAAATAAGTTTTTTTGGAAGATATTTTTAATGATTTTCATGAAAATAGTGATGCAAGTGATGTAAATGCATGGTTTGTGAATAAGGAATTATTGATGAATGTCCAGTCAGTTTGGAATATTAAGCCCCTTTGTGCTAGTGCAGAAATGTTGTCATTATGAATTTTATGGCTTGATGCAATGATAAAGCCTGTAACGTCCTTTTAAACTTTTTGGAGTAGAAGCTATATGCAAGTTAAAGGACTGCTCATGAGCATGAGAATTACTTTTAAGAAAATATATACCGACAAACATTTTGTTGACAAATCATATTAACACTTTTGATTTTTCTAAAAAGAGGAATTTTGATGATGCATGTAGAACAAATGACTTCTTTTGGATTTGAATTTGCCACCATATCATGCATGAAAAATAATTCGACTAAAATTTATTCATGATTAATGCAAAAGAGGAAATGCTTGTGATTCATGATAATTCATGCACCATAATTTTGATATGACTAAACCAACGAACTTAAGCCAACTGCTCCGTTCGTATTAATGATAGTGCACACGTATGTTAAAGATCAGGCTAGTGTATGAATGCACAAATGGTGAATTTAATTTACGCATGAGACTCATGATGACTAAATGAACTTGAACTAACTGCTTCGCTACTAGCGTCGGCAATAATGCATATGTATGTTAGGACAAAACTAGTTTACTGATGCAAATATGGTAAATATGATTTATGCATGAGACACATGATGCATTTTAGTTATGGATAAATGAATTTGAGCTAACTTCTTCCAATGACACCAGCAACAGTGCATATGTATGATAAGACAAAGCTAGTCTACTATACACAAATGAAGGTGTCTCATGATATATGTTAAACACTTAAATTTTAAAGTGATTTTGACTAAGATTTTTTGTTGTTTTTGCAAAGTTCTTTTTATTTTTATGAAATTCAATGCAGTCTTGCACAAAAATGTGTAAAGAACATTTTGCATGAAAAAGTTATCGAGCAATAATTTATTCATGCTTAATGCAAAATTTAAAGCTTGCACAAAAATGAGTAAACAATTTTTTTATGGAGAATGTAACATGACAATCATCCTGTTTACTTTCACTTTTCTTGTTAATCAAGGTCTATCAAGAAAGTCATGACAAACAATGTTTGTCCTTGTAGTAAAAGATGAACTCTTTCTCTTCTTTTCCTTTTTTTTTTATTTTTTATTTTTTGCCCTTTTTTTCAAATGCCTTCATTTGAGGTTAATCCTTTGGAGGTCTTAAGATATGTGGAAGTATAACTTCACACTCATATCATGCTAGAGCTCATTTGAAAGAGATTTTGGGATTTATACAACAATAATCTCAAATGTCATATTGGTGAGCTCATTTGAAAGAGATTATGGACAGATGCAAGGATCATCAAGTTCGGTAAGCTCAACTGAAAAGGATTTTTTAGATTTATACAAGAATTAGCTAAACTATGTCAAATTAGTAAGCTCTCATGCATATTGGAATTGATGAGCTCGTTTCAGGGGATTTTGAGGTTTATACAGAATATCTATATTAGATTGGATAGCTCACTTGGAAGAGATCTTGACATACATGCAACGATAATTAAGGTTTGGTGTGTCCACTTAAAAAGAAATTGGAGCAAGCACACAACAGACACAAAGATGTTCTCAACCATACAGGCTTTGGTAGGCTATTTTGAAGATATTGAAAGTATATATCTCATGTAGTACTTTAGACAACTAAAAAAGTAATTCAAAGTACTCTCTTCTTAAGTTAAACTGCCCCATAAACTCAATCATGCAAAGAACAAGAATACTGTTAGATATAGGCAAATAAATCGATTTTGTGTGAGAATAATAGTTCACAAGCAAGAGAGCAAAGAGCTTCTATTAGACCAATATGAAAAGATAAGGCTTAAGAATGCTCTTTCCATATCTTTAAAGGAGGAAGAAAAAAACAGGTAAGTACCACACAAAAGATAAATCTCTTGAACAATAAGAGATTAAAATTTTTTTTGACATTTATAGGCAAGAAATTATGATATGAATCAAATAAAATGATCAAAGTGTCATTTTTTGGATAATATTTTTAAGCATTGATAATTACTTCTCAAGATTTTATCTCATATATCTCATCGTTTCTCTGAATTGGCTCTAGATCTTTAGTAAAAAGATTGTAGTGTAGACTTCAATTCCAAGTTATTGACAACCTTAGTTTATTTGTTGTGTTGGATGTGCAAGACCTCATTGACTTCCAATCCTTTGTTTTGTCTTAAGGCTGATGAGTTGTGGTTAGGGGTGAAATGTCACTCGAACCCAGAGCTAACTGGTTCTCCCCAAAATTCGTTGAGGCGCAGCAGTTGACTGGACATCTGGGGTAAAGCACCGTTTCGGTGCAAGCCGCAACAACGGTATCAAATCGAGGCAAACTTTGTATACTATATATGATCTCAAAATAATAGGGGTCAAGGTTGGCTAGTGAGACGATGGGGGATGAGCTTCATCGTTGAGAGGGAAACAGCCCGGAACACCAGCTAAGGCCCCTAAATGACCGATCAGTGATATCACTGATCGGTCTGCACCCCTACCTCTGTTATCGATAACAGAGGTAGGGGTGCAGAGGCAGCCAGGAAGTTTGCCTAGAAGCAGCCACCCTTGAAAGAATGTGCAATAGCTCACTGATTGAGGGTTCTTGCGCCGAAGATGAAAAGATGAAGTTTTGAATTCCTAACTTTGGTGATTGCCCCAGTTTGTGGGATCTTTTGTACAAAATAAAGTGGCAATTGCAACTTTGTTATAGCTTGAGGATCTTTGCTCAAAACAGCTTTGCCCCAATTTGATGAACCTTTTGCATAAAATAGGGTGCAACAAGATAACTTTCAACTTAATGAATCTTTTGTAAGCTCGATGATTTTGCCCCAGTAACTTGATGAATCATGGTGAGCATGATAACTTTACCCAATATTTTGATGAATCTTTTACGAGTATGAGACTAATCTTTTGCAACTTTAGTTTGTCTAAAAAATCTCGGCATCTTAGAAAGGTAGTAATCAATTCACTTACATTTATTGATACAAAATACATCTTGTCATGACCTTTCTCTTTTTCTTTTTTCTTTTCTTTCTTTTGCTCTTTTTTTTGTTTTTGGCTTGGCCAAACACATGATTTTGAGACAAGATAAATAGGATGTAATTATGTAAAGAATTGATCATTTGCAGACTGCTTCTTATAACTCTAGCATTCATTCACTGTCATATGCTTGAAGATATCCACATATGCTCAATGCTCCGCTTGTATCAAAATGAAGTTATATCTTGAGCAAACTCATTGAAAGAGAAAAGGAAATTGAGATTACCCCTCAAGTTATTTAATTATCAAATTCTCAAAATTATTATCCAAAATTTAGGATTAATCTCTTTTCGGGGAGAAGGGTAGAGAGAGAAAAAAAGAAGGTTAAAATGATCAATTAGGACATGAAAGAGGGATGGATGTAAACATTTTTGGACATAGAGAGTCTAGATAGCAAAATATGCAAGTACAAGTATTGAATTATGTAGGTACAAGTATTGAATTATGGAGCAGTAAAGCTTATAAAGCTCAATATCATTTCATTACTTTCAAAATTCTCTAAGTAATACGAGGTGAGAAATTTCGAGTGCATGACCCCGAAATAGGAAGATTTAGAAAAACAACTCGTTTTGCCTCAATATATTGGTTCATTCATGGGTTGGTACTATAATAATATGATTGATATGTAGTAGTCAACTAAATTGAAGTAGCTTGATCATTGGAATAGTAAGGTCTATATAAAGATGAAAAATGGTTGAGAGACTTAAATTGTTCACATCTTTGAAGACATTCATATTACTTCAACTTTTTTTTTTGTTGCTTCTTTTTTTTCTGCTTTTGTTTTTGTTTTTTTCCGTGTTTTTTTTGTTTTTTTTTTTTTACAGATTTTCTTCATACATGGATTTGCCCTATTTGCTATGAATTTTTGTTTAATATCGATTAACAAAAATTATAAGAGTAAATGAGATGACCTGAGTGACAATATTTTTTCATTTTATCTCTTTCTTGCACCTGACTTCTTTAAAATATTGTTTAAGTCCACTTTTGTGATTTTAAGAAAATATAGGTCTTCTTCCAAAAATTTGTGAACCAGACCCACAAAATGAACTAAAATAAGTTTTCCTTAATATGCAAGTTTTGACAAATATGCAAAAGTCCCACATTAAAAAAAACTGAATCTATTTTAAAAAATGTAGGAAAAATTTATATGATGCATGCAATTTGTTTGGGAAAGAGAGAAAAAATATCCCAAATAATTAAGGTTATTAGCCAAAGCAATTCATGATAATGCAATGCAAATCTTATATGACATTGATGCATGATTTTAAGGTTGTATTCATTATTCTTAACACTAGCAAATATTGATGCATAACACGTGGATACCTATTAATTTTCAAAGTTTTGTATTTTTTAGAATTTCCATGTAAATGTCTTAATAAATGAGAAATTGATGACATAGTGATGTATGGATGGTAAAAAATGCAACTATTGACTTTGAATTACTTTGTACTTCTAAGGTTTTTTTTTTGTTTTTTTTTAAATTCATGTGAATGCCTAAATGATGTTATTAAATATAGATGAAAAATTGATAACATGAGAATGAAAACCAGGTTGATCAATGACACACATGAATGAATGTTTACTTTGTTCCTTTGAAGAAATTTATCTTTTCATTATTTTTTATCAATGTATGAGATGATAAAGTATCTGGAAAAAAAATGCATGACATGAATACAATATAATTGTGAATCTAATTTTTTTTAGGAAATATTTTTCATTTATTAACTTGAATATTTTCAAGATACTAAAAAAAAATATGATGGTATTGGTATGAGAATTATTAAAATGATGAGTCATATGATATAGAACAATTATTGATGAAATTCATTTTTTTAAATTTATTTTTAAAAATTTTTTTTGGAGATATGAATAAGTCAATTTTTTACATTTCAAATATATTTTTTACATTTTTTAAAAGATTAAAATTGGAACATATTAAAATTGGAAATTTGCACAAAATTGATGATGACTAACCATGCATTTAGGGTACATACTAAATTATGCATTTTGAATACATAATCAATAAAATAACCAACATGTTATATAAAGATAATAACACGATGATCAAACATGGTATTTAAATCACACCAAGTGATGAAGGTATATTCTAAAGTTCAAACTTTAGTCAATCATTGGTTGACTCTAGGATATGTGTAACTGTGTACATTTGGATTCTAACATTCCTGGAAGACCAAAATACCTTCAAGCAAACTCGTTTACTAGTCTAAGACTAGAATAACATGAATTTACTTGAGCGAATAATTTCATGCTCCTGCACGGGAGTCAAAACTCCTCGAAGGCTAACACTATTTTATCTTCAATTTAATGCTAAAAAGTAAGCCCACAAAGTGACCTCAATTTACTCAAAATGAAAAAAAAAAGAGTATTAAACAATTAATTAAAAAGGGTTTTGACATAAAGTTTTTCATAATTACAGTAATCATTTTTTAAAGTTGTTGTGGTCGTTCTTAATTCTAATTGATAAGGTCATCCAATAAATCCAATGTTATGAATAACAAAATAATTATTTTGAGCGAGAATTTTTCATGCGCCTGCACGGGGGCCGAAACCCCTCGAAGGTCGACATTACTATATCTTCAATTCTAATCCTATAACGTATAATTCTAATCCTATGAATTGTCTGAACTACATAAATAAATGAAATGATACGGTGTTGATAATTGTAAACCTAAGTGAATAAGGTCCTCAAATAATCCCAATGTTATGAAAATAACAAAAGAATTAATTTGAGTGAAATAAATAAAGTGATAAAATGATTCATAAACAAACATTGTTTTAAGGGGAAAAAAATGATATGGTGTTGGCAATTAATCTAATCCCTAAATGGATAACGTTCTCAAATGATCCCAATGTTACGAAAATAACAACGAATTTAATTTGAGCGAGGATTTTTCATGTGCTTACACGGGAGTCGGAACCCCTCGAAGGTCGACACTACTACATCCTCTATTCTAATCCTACAAGGTATTAGCCCGGGTAGAGGGCTTGTGAGTGTGTGAAATGCATGATAAAATGTAAAATAAACTTTTAGAAATGAAATTAAAGTACAAATAATATTTACAACAAATAAAAAAAAGGGACCAACAAATTATAGAAGGATAATGAAAAATACCATACAATGGCTTGACTCTCTTTAGGTGTCCCCAACGGAATTGCCAAGCTGTCGCAACGTGATCACGACGCGAAGCGACCGACGTCCTCTTTCAAGAGTCTTAAATAAAGAATTTTGGAGTCGCCACCAATCATGTTGAGGGTGTGATTGGTCACCCCAATTAGAAGAAAAAGCAAATTGGTCTGCATAATTTAGATCGAGTTCGGGAGTTATTTGTATGTAGGGAAGGTGTTAGCACCCTAAAACACCCTAGGTTGCCAGTATTTTATTTTTTATTATCCAATTTATTAAATTATTGAAGGTCCACAAAAAGTTTATTTTATTTTATTTTTAAATGTCTCATGTTTATTAATCCACATTTTAGAAATAAAATATGAATTAAAAACTATGGGTGACATAAATGTCATTCAAAATATCGAAATATGTTTTTAGGAGAAATTTCATGTATTTAATAAATTAAAAAAAAAGACTGATCAATCTTCGTTTTATTTGTTAAGAAAATTTGTGAGCGAATTTAATTTAATTTTAATTGTTTGATGAAAATTTTACTTTTAATTATTGAAATTCATTTTAGAATGGAAATTTCATGTATTTATGGAATTTATAAAATTCATAAAGAGAACAAACTTTTTTCAAAATTAGAGAAATTGATAATTTTACGAGAATTTTCATGTATTTATGAATTTTTAAAAAAATCTACAAAGAGAACACTACTAATTCTCAAATTTGAGTTTTTATTGGCTTTTTAGATTTTTATAAAATTAATTTTGGTGAAGAATTTCATGTATTTAAAAAACCATAAAACAAAACACTACTCAACCCCAAAATTAAATATTTATTGTTACCAATTTATTTTCAAATTTAGAAAGCTAATTATGGAATAAAAAGAAAATATATTTACATATCAAAAAGTTACTTTCTCCCTGTCACTTGCAATTTTGAAAATTAAAAAGAAATCAAATTCAAACTAATAATATTTACAAAATGAGAAGATGTCATGTATTCAAAATTCAAACACAAGGAACCAATCTCTGAAACTCAAACTGTAAAATTAAAATAGAAAGCAAATCAAGATCAAAATCAATAATAAATGATATCAATATTACAGAGAAGCAGGTTACAGTGCATAACAAAAATCAAATACAAACAACCATCTCTTAAACAACAATTTGATTTAACATTTTGAAATAATGGCAAGCATTTCCACAATTTACAGTAGAGTAAAAAAAAAAGAAATTTCAAACCTTATAACAAAGATGAGTTCAACTGCAAATGAGTTGGTGGAGTGAAAATATGAGGAGATAAAAAGAGCATTTAGTTAAAAAAAAAAACCTGGAGAGATGAAAAGATATGGTGAATCTCAGGGTTTTATCTCTTTGTTTTGTGTGCTTCTTCCTCCCCTCTTTAATCCCTATGTGTTTTTCTTTGGAGATCGGAAGATTGGGAGAGAATTTGGAGGGAGCCTTCCGTACAAGAGAAAGAAAATAGAGATTATGAAGGGGTGATGAGAGAGATTTTGGAGAGAAACCCCTAGAAAATTTGATATTCTCACCAAATTGTTAGCGACATCCCCCTCACCATTGATGTGAAGCTCATTTATAAGGGAACAAAATATAGGATGTGAGAGAGCGTTGATGGGAGAGGAAGAAAAAAAATGGTGAGTGGGAAAGTTAACTTCGAAAAAAGTAACGTGTCAAGGTGAAAGAGAGGAAAAGATGAGATAGTTGGGAGAGGAGGAGCAGTTAACAAACGAACATGGAGATTGGAGAGAGAAATAAAAATTTGTTGGGAGGAGGGAGAATGTGAGAGCGAGGAAGAAATTACGTGAGAATTGTTACTTAGTTGGAAAGTAGGGGGGAGAGAATGAGAGAATTGAGGAATGAGGGAAATATGGGTATAGGTGGTTCGGAAGATATATTAATTTAAATAACACAACCTAATTCAAGTTAATTTTACTTTTGTTATATTTATAATTTTTTTTTATATTTTATAATAACAAATAACAAACAACAAATATCAAATAAAAAAAAAATTACCCATACAACATTTTATAATTTACAATAATACATAATTTTTTTAAACGTGTACAGTGTTATTAAATGTATTTCATGGCTGTTATGAAATTGTCACATATAAACTTTTATTGACATTACAAACCTTTATTAAACATAAATTGTGACAAAAATTGATATATAAAATTTTCATGATAGTTAAAATTGTCATGTTCTCCCCTTCCTTGATGCCTTAATAGATGACAATTAGATAACTGTCATAAATTATGTTAATGACAATTTTTAACTGTCACGTGCTCAAATTTCTACTAATGAATATAAGATCATAGTCCTCAGTAATCATATAAGAAACCAAAACAAGTACATCAATCTACATTATTTTCAAGAAGTCCATTGTTCAACGAATTGAGATAGACATATCTTATACAAATCATTGTCTCTCTAGTGGATCAAGTGTATCATCATTTCGTTCACCCATGAAAAAAATAAAAACAAAATAAATTTGTATTTCAAACTTTATTTTTACATTCACATTAAATAAACAAAATCAATCAGCTAAAATTCGAGCCAAATTATTTCAGGAACTCAAGAGTCCTATTTCGTGGGTCAATCTTTTTTGGTTTCTCTCTAGCAGATAGTCTCTTCGTTTTTTCAAGCTTCATGGAAGAAAGTTTTTCAAGCCTTCGCTCATCCAGATTTTTGTTATTACTTTGACATTAGATTTTTCAATTTGCTTTTGGAGCTTGGTGAATGTTGTCTTGGTTTTTTGTTTCTTTTATCTTGTATTTTTTTACCTTCTTGTTCATAGTTGGTTGTTTTTCCTTTTCATATCATCGATGAAAAGTTTGTTTTTTGTTAAAGAAAAATATATATCAATCTTTAATGCATAAAAATAAAATTAAACTAAAAAAAATTTGCTTACATATTTGTACCGAAAAAAATTGCGTACGTATCAAATAGGTTAGAGTTGAAATATAGATTACTATCCTAGCAAGTGTACTATCAAAAAAAAAAGGAAAAGCGTTATTTTTGTTTAAAATAGGTTAACTATCACATCATCATTCTAGTAAACTCGACACATGGACCAATTAAACTCAGATCTGAGGTACCAATTAAAAACTAAATTCAAACTTGATTTAATTCATTTTCTTTATTATTGATGCATGGTTACAGTTGATCTACCAACATCATAGGCTTACATTAATAAATATTTATTTTTTCAATAATTTTGAAATATATTGTGATGCTTCGTACCATTGTTTTTCACAATAGCTGATGGGATGAGAGGTGTTGCAATATTAATTACAAAATTATTGGAGTTTTAGATGATGAAATAATGTTAGATTGAGAATTATATAGTTTGAACTTATTGATGAAAGGCGAATTGGTTTTATTAGATCGCGTAATTAGCACTTTTTGACCCTAAATAGGTTTCCATTTGGACTTTTGATACTTTTTAAAAAACTTGTATTTGTAACCCCTCAACGTGTTTCTTTTTTTTACCCTTTTCACTTTTAATATTTGTAGAAATACTAAAATCGCAATCTAAACCTTCAATCTCCCAATCACAATAAGGTTAGTGTACTCTATTTGGTGTTTTATACTTTTACTTGTTAGTTAGGATTTTGATTTTTGGCGCTATCTGAAGTAGCCATCTTATTATATTGAGCCTATTTTGGTGATTTATGGAGTTGAATTGTCCAATATCCAAAATAAAGTAAATTGTTAAATAATCCTCTACTGATTAAAGATAAAAGATAAGGAACCTAACAATATTTATAGTATAAGTGGGTTACTTCTCTCCTTGTCAATTAATTGATTTTGAGATGAAACTCATGAATATTTATACCATCAATAACAAACAAAAGTAAACTGCTCATAAAAATGATGTTGGTTTTTTAAGGTGTGAAAGAAAGTGAAACTTAAAAGAAATTATTCACATATACGTTGTGAATATTATTCTTATTTATTATTACAGTGGTTTTGTTTATTAAATTTTAAGTTATTTCATTATTTTGTTAAAGTTACAAATAAATGTGTTAAAGTTACCTATGTCACATATGTAAAAATGTTACATATGTGTTTAATTTTGAGTGAGATGTTACTTGTTTGTACAATTATATATAGTTGTGGATTTCTTCATTTTGAGATATCCAAGCATACCTCAATTGAGTATTCTCCTCCTCTCACAAAAATTCTCTCTTCTTTTTGAGTTCTTGTTCTTGTTTGTGTTGAGAGCAAATGTCTAAGAGTTCTACCAGATCCGAGTAGTTCAAGGTTGCAGTTCTACCGGAGTTAGTCGTTGTATCCTGCTGAGACGATCGCTGTAGTCTGCTAGCAACTTTTGCAGAGCGAATAATTGTCTTCAGGTTAGCGCTATTGAAGCGTGCCTCGACTATTTTATCAAGTTTTGGTGTTCATCAAGTTGTTCAAATTTATATCATTTGTAGCCAGTTACGTTGTAATTTATTTGTCAGTACTACATAGTTCATATATACAATGTATATTTACCCAACAAATGACACAATAACAAAGAATAATAAATCGCTTAGGGTGTGTTTGGAGTGATTCTGACATAGCTAAAATCTCTTTTGTCATTGTCAAAATCATTTTTCTTTCCATTGATCATGTTTGATAAATTAGAAAATTGATTTTAGAAAAGCTTAAAATTTAAATTGATTTTTAAGGTATGACTTGGATGATGATTGTAGAAAATCAATTATACTTAAATCTCTTTTTTCAAAATCACTCATTCTACCAATCACTCCCAAATACACCCTTATAATTATAAATTAGTGATAACCATATATCAATTACACAAATAACAAATTGCTAATAACCATGTATTAATAAGGAGTAACAATGTATCAACAGCAAAGAAGAGTAAATCATTAATTACCATAGTAAAAAGAGAATTACATAAAATTTTCGAAAGAAGCGTGCTGAGGAATTAAAAAAAAGCTCGAGTATTGACTTTTACCCACCTTTTTCAAACTCGTGTTTTCACTCACATCACCTAGATACCAAATGACCTTCACTGCCCTTTCACTAATATTTTAGATTTCTCTCCCTTATTTTCTCTCTCTACCTCCATCTCCCCCTTTTTCCACAATTTTTTCCCTCTATTTTCCATTAATACATCCTTTCCTTGTTTTATCTTTCTTCTTTTCTTCTCTTTTTTTATTCTTTTCTCTTTCTCCCTTCCTCAATTATGATGAGTCTTTTTCTCTCCTTCTCCCTAAAATTTTCTCGGGTTTCCTTCTTTCCTTCTCTTTTTTCTAATTACTATTATTCTCTTTCTTCTTTACCCACCACAAAAAGCAATTTACTCTAAGAAAAACCCTAAATATCTCAGCCTTTTCTCTCTCTTTTTTTTTAACTAGCATCCTCCATGATTCCGGTGAACTTCAACAATCGTCAACGAGGAAGGTCGTTCGCCTTAAAAGGAGGCTCAGGGGAGGAGGTTGTTCGGCCTACGATGGGGGATGAGGAAGGAGATAAAGAGAGAGAGTGTGTGAAAGAGAGAGATAGCGTGAAAGAGAGAGAGAGAGAGCGAAACAGAGAACGAGAGAGAGCGAGAAAGAGAGAGAGAGCAAGAATTCATATGCCATTATTTTAAATTTTTGATTCGATAGTATCTAAAAGTAGGATTTTTAATGAGATTGTTTTTTATAATATCAGGAAATAGATTGAGAGATTGTTTTTCTTTTTTTATTCGATAGCATCTAAAAATTTGACAGTATCTGTTTTAATGAGAGAAAGAGCTAGAGAGAGGATCGAGAGGAGAGTGATGAAGAAAGACATTTAATTCACATAACTTAATTTATTAAAATCTATTTATAAAATGAATAAATTTTCTAAATCATTGAATTAATTTTGAATGAATGTTTATCAATTCAATGTCATTAAATAAATTTATAAGGTTTTTTCAAAAAAACAAAAAAAATTTATATGGTGAACGATTTCAAATGTTTTGAAATAAAATGTCATTTATCTAAAAAATAATAATAGTAATAATAATAAAATTTGGTTAATTAAATGAAATCATAAACAAGATTAAATCGATCCGAACTAAATAAATATCGAAACAATTGGATCAAATTCAAATTTAAAATGGTTAACGAATAACCTAGAGATTAAAGATTTTTTTAATTAAAATTTGAAAATTATAATTAAGGAAACATAATCTCAATCTCTTTAAATCTCTTGTAGTTTTAATTATGATTGGATATCAAATTTAAAATTTAATTCACTTTATTAACAAAGAAAATCTATAATCTCCAAGTCAAATTTCGCTCCATTCATAATTTAAAACTTAATCAAATTATATGAAAGTTTCAAATTTAAAATTTAATTAAAAAAATCTGAGAGAGAGAGCACCGCGAGCGTGATAGATCTAAGTGCGAATGAGAAAGATCTGAACAAAATAAAGAGAGATACGAAATGGGTGTTTTGTAAAACCCAAGCGAAAAAAAGAGAAGAAGGCGGAAGATTCTACGAAACCCAAATGAGAAAAAAAAAGAAGAAGGTGAATTGTGAGGGCGATTGTGAAATGGGTGTTTGAGAGGGAGAGAAAAGAGATATAATAGTAGAAACTAAAAAACCGTAGGGGAAGGAAGAACATGAGAGAAAAAATTGGAGGAGAAAGGGCAAGAAAATGAGAGAGCAACAAAAAAAGATAAGAGACGGGATGGAGGGTAGAGATAATGTAGCGTTTTCAAATAAGGATGTAAATTAAAAAAATTAGTAGAAGGGTAGTGAAAGTCAATTGGTGTCCAACCTGATATAGATTAGAAAACATGAATTTTTTTTTAAAAAGTGGTAAAATCAATACTCTCTTGAAAAATGGTATTCAGCCCAAAAACTCAATCTTTATCGATATTATTTATTTATTTATTTCAAGTTCAAGTATTACAATAATCAAATTATTCATTATTAGTGAGTAAAAGTAGTCTTATCCACTCGGATGGATCCACATTTACAAGTATGCCAACTCAACAGCATAAAATAAATATATATTTGGGGTTTTGTAATGGGTAGCATATAAGTTTTCTATATTTAACAAAATAACATATCTTTTTGATATTTTCAGATATAGCAGTTTTTTGAAAATCCTGATTTTAAAATTTTCAGTATTCCCAAATTACCCTCTTCAGTTATCGTTTCATTATTATATATCAAACATATATCACATATATATCAGGAGTATATCTGACAACATTAGTATATCAGAAGTAAATCAATAGTATATCAAAAGTCAATCAATTATATATCAGTTGTATAATAGTAAATCACTATTTTACCTTCTTTAACCCTTTGTCTTGTATTTTTTTGATCAATTATAAATTAGTAGGTATTGGCATGCATGAAAAATGAGAAAAAAAATTTGATACTTATTGAAAATGAGAAAGAAAACTTGAAAGGAACGTGAATGTGAATGTCAATGGTGATTTTCGAAATTACTGTGAGTGAGAAATCAATTAGAAATTAGAGGTAAATAGAAACTTAGGGTTTTTCTGTATATCAATAATATATCGGTGATATATCAAGTATACATTGTAAATATATCAATAGTACAATTAAGTTTTATTTAAAGTTTTAAAGATCAAAATAAAAGCAGCAACAATGTCATTCTTAAAATGTTTAAATATCATTCTTAGGTATCAACATCAACGTCAAATCAGCAGTAAACTCCTTCAACCAAAAACTTAAAAGTTTAAACATCAAAACGAACCAGTAGCATAAACCAAAAGTAGACTAACAATGTCATTCTTAAAATTCTATAAAAGAAGGAGGATAAGTTCCAAAAGCATAAGTTCCAACAGTCTAGAAAAGCGTAAGTTTCATTCTTGTATAATCTTTAGGTAAAAGCTTGGGACATCAATCTTCGTTCTTGGTGATTGTCGTGTTTTCGGAGATACTATCTTTGAAGCTTTCCGTTTTTCCATAGACAACACTTTTGACGTTGGTTTATGTTGTTTTTTGGGACGAACCACATCAACATTTTCGACGATGTTTTTTTTTTATTTCATTTTTCGTGTTTGTACCATTGCTTTTATCTGAAAAAAAAAATATTTCATATATTAGTAGTATATCATAAAACATATATTAAAGGTAATATGTTCGAAATAATTGGTAGATATCATAGTTATATAAGAAGTAAATCAATAGTATATAAGAACTCAATCAGTTTTATATTACCTATAGTAGTAGATATCATAGTTATATCAGAAGTAAATCAATTTCATATCATATGTATATCAAACATATATCACATATATATGAGGAGTATATCTGTTAATCATAGTTATATCATAAGTAAATCAACAGTATATTAAAAGTCAATCAGTTCTATATCACCTATAGTAGTATATATCATAGTTATATCAGAAGTAAATCAATTTCATACCATATGTATATCAAACATATATCACATACATATCAGGAGTATATCTGTCAAATCATTAGTATATCAGAAGTAATTTATTGTTGGTTCGGACCTGCAGGATATATTTGTAATTTAGAACGTGGGTCTCCGTTTTTTGCAAAAAAAATGCTATATTTGAAAAATCCAAATCTTATTGCTATTTTATTTATTTTCCTAACATTTTTTACCATATCTCAGGTTGCCCCATCTCTGGTCAATGTTCCAATACTTGTTAACGAAGTTCAAAGCACAGGTTTGTTAGTATTACTATATTACGCGAGGAAACAAAAATTGTACGGCCAAGGGTTTTGATAGTGGAAAAATGGCTCTCTGACCTCCGCGATAGAATTGAGCCGCGAAGACAAGGCGAGACGATGCTGCGACTACAATGGCTTTCTTCTTCTTTGCTTCCACCATTATTAAACCCCGAGCTCTCGCCGGAAACCTCGCATCTTTGTCCCAACCGTAGACTCTGTACCCTTAATTCCTCTCGTCCACTCCTCACTCTAACCGCTACACGAAAACCGTCTCCAAAATGCCAATACTCATGGAGCACGCAGCAGCAGCAGCCGCCGCCGTCCGAACCTGGTTCTCAGGCCCATTCATTTTCTCCACAAACTCGCGCCGGAGGTACTTCACTATCTCTTATCCTGTGGGTCATACAGAGTGACAGCAGGAAACTGGTGCTATTTGGGATTTTTGGTTTATGTTGGGAAGAAATTTAAGTATATAAGCTCACCCTTATGACATTAGAAGGTGGGTTTATTGAGACAAGACTCAATTGGAAAGGGTTTCTCCAAGTCGAAATTCAAGGGGCTTTTTAGTTTCTTTATTTAGTCTGTGGTAGTTGTTTTTGATTCCTCGGGTTCTGAAGTATAATGGTTTGGCTTGTTTGTAGCTGCCGGAGCGTTGCCGCCAAGGTTTTTTGTCGGTCATTCGATATACAAAGGGAAGGCCGTTCTTACGGTGGAGCCTAGGCCTCCAGAATTTACACCTTTGGATGTATGTTTGAGTTAAATTCTGTGTTCGTCATAAGAATATGTTCTTGAGCTTCGTCATAACTCATGATGGGCTGTTTTTCTTTGTTGTCAGTTTTGTGAGGTTCTTAATCTTTTACAAATTTGCAGTCAGGGGCGTTCAAACTATCCAGGGAAGGATTTGTATTGCTTCAGTTTGCCCCTGCAGCTGGTGTTCGTCAATATGATTGGAGTAGAAAACAGGTGTTCATTAACATTAACTAATGAGATGTTGACTCTTAAAGTTATTGAAGTTTTTGAATTAATGAGGTAAACTGCATATCTAGTTTAATGCTGATAACTATTCCACAGGTTCTGTTTTTGGCCTCTTGGAGGTGTGGGGAAGTAGTATTTCCATGATGGAATAGTTGATATTGAAATACTAACCCATGTTTAGGGAGCTGTGAACAAAAATCTCTCTCGCTTTTTTTTTAATACTTAGTATAGCTCAATTGTATCATCAACGAAAAAATTGTAGGTTCGAATCCCTACTCCCACGTATTGTTGTACACTTGTACTGAAAAAAGGTATGGAACTATTTTTAAGAACAATAATTAGATGATTTCATGTAAAGGTTAATATCATTGTGCATTTGAAATCACTATTTTTGAACTTGTATATTTTGTAACAAGAACTTTAAGTGTTCTCAACGAGAATAAAATACAAAGACAAAATGAGAACTTCTTGTGAAATCAATTCCATAGTTTTTTTTTTGATACATTGCTGAATTAGATTACACTTTGTCTTGTTTATAGGTATTCTCATTATCAGTGACGGAATTGGGAAGTCTAATTGCCCTTGGCCTGAGAGACTCTTGTGAATTTTTTCACGATCCCTATAAGGGAAAAAGGTACTGCCTTTTTACAAGAACCATTAAAATGCCATGGTTGATTCTTGAATGAAGTTAGTTTCTTCTGTTGTGCCATGTTGATGTTTATGTATTTTTTGATTCTTTGGTTACCACAAACATTTATACCATTGTCTTGCGACTCTGGCCAAGCATGGTTTCTCAGGTCTCAGAATTGCATTGCATCGAACATTGAGAACAATGATGTTATGAATCTTGATCTCTCTAGTAGCCAAATACCACTTCTTGCATTTCATAAAATAAATAAATTAAAAAAAAAATCCCACTTTGCATGTACATTCTGGCCATATTTACGTCATAATTTTCATCTGGTACAGATGAGTGTTTGTAAACAAAGCTTTGCAGGTTAGAAAACCTAGTGTTTTATGATGATAAGAGATGATAAGATATTTGTTCTGCAGCGAGGAAGGGAAGGTCAGAAAGATATTAAAAGTGGAGCCTCTTCCGGATGGTTCTGGCCATTTCTTCAATCTCAGTAAGTCTTGTATTGAAACCTTTAAGATTCATTTGAGATTGATCCTGATGCTGAATTCTGCTGCATGTGTATATCCAACCGGATTTAATTAGTTGGAGCCTGGAATCATGTATGTCTCATTCATATCTGTCATTTTATTTTGCAACCACTGTTCTTTATACTCTTCCTTTCATATCTTCAACCATGACAACGCATTCTATCAAATACAAATACTAAAAAAGAAGCGTTAGAAGTAGTATGATAAGTTAGTATGTGTGAGGGGGTGCATCTTTTGTATAGATTTAGCTGTGTGCTGCGTGGTTAGAAGGAGCATAACATTGATTTGCTTATTTCTAGTTCAATAGATAACTAGATTTCAGTTGTCCTGCTTTAATTTGCTTCTTTCTTAGAACTCTCGAATAGTATTAAAAATCTGTATTGTACTCATTACCCTGTGGTTTTCTTATTTTGAAGTTCAATAAATAATCTATATGTTTTTTTATAAGAATAAATAATCTATATATCAATCGTAACAATTGCCATTTGAATATAGTAGTTGATAGGTTGTCTATTCCTAATGAAACTTGATGATTTTTCTAATTTCTTTTTTCCCATATAACATTGATCCTGTAAGCTGTAATGATTCTAGAGAAAGTTTGTTATTTTTTCCCTTACCTTTTCTATTCTATTTTGCTGCACAAGGCGTTCAAAACAAGCTAATCAACATGGATGAGAGCATTTATATTCCCATCACTAAAGCAGAGTATACCGTACTTGTTGAGGCTTTCAAGGTATAAGTTCTTCCCTGTTTACATGCAGCACTTTCTTGCCATGCTTGTCTGGTTTATGATTGATATCAAATGAATTATATGGCAAGCTGCCTGTGTATGATTTGGGGGGTTCAAGTCGAAACAGAAATAATCGAGAAAAAGAATCCCTTAACTGACCAAAATCAGTACCAAATTGTATTGGTTTGTTCGGTTTCATTAGGTGCAAAACTGAAAACTAGTCAGTTGATTCAGTTTGAATCAGGTTTGGTTGGTTTGGTCTGGTTTAAGGCACTGTTCAGTTGGTCTTGGCCAAAAACCGAGCTGAACCGACATACTTGTCCTGATGACGTTTTTTATCCAAATCATGTGATTGTAATTCATAAAATGGATGTTTAAGGTTGGATTTGTGTGCAGTTTATCCTGCCTCACCTTATGGGTTGGCATATGATTTCGAACACCATGACGAGGGCAGAAGATAGCGGCCGAGTAAATAACGCGAATCCTAGATATGGTGGAGACTTTGAATGGAGCAGATAGTCTTCTCTCTAGCTTTTCATAACTTGGGGATGATTGTTGTTATTGTAATCTTTCACCAGTTTTTATTTTATTTTTTTTGAGAAGATATTTTCACTAATTATATGGTATGATAGATCAGTCACTTTTTTATCTATGGGTCTTTATATATACTCACACACAAGTTTTTTACCACAAGCCTTGGCTTTAAAATATAAATTAATAAAATTTGTGTATGATTAGTAATTTTATTATCGTATACTTTAATTGAAGGGACAATTATAAATATGTAAAAAAAACATTTAGTAAAATTAGTAGAATAGCAATCACATTTAATTTTTTCAAATATAGCATTAAAAAAAACAGAGTCTAATTTTAAAATAACAATTTTACTATATACATCTATAATATATTTGATTATTGGTATATGTATGTGATGTACATATTATGTATTATTTCTATTATATACTATTTATATGAGTGTCTGATATACTTGTAATATTTATGTGATATATATTTGATATACTATTGATATGAGTATACGATATACTATTGATATACTATTCATATAAGTAAACATTTTATACTATTCATATAAGTAACTATTATAGTAAATATTTGAAAATTAAGAAAATAGGTGACATTTTGAATTAGATATAAGATTTTTGCTACCTTAGGTTTGTCATTGACTCTCTTTTATCAATTTCGTACACTTTTAATGGATCCAAAGGGTTTGAATATTTTAATATTTATTCTTCCTAATCTACTATGTTTTAATTGGAATGTAACAATTCAAAATAGAAGGGACAAGTTATTTTTTTAATGTAAAATGTAGAAATATTAATATGAATTGTATTAGCTAACCTATAACTATGAAGATATTTGATAAAATGAATTTAATTTCTTTGAAATTCTTGTGTGGACACCTACTCCGGATTTAATGTCCTACGAGTTTCCTTAACAATCAAATATTGTAGGGTCGGAGAATTGTTTATTACGTACTAAAATACTATTTGATTAATGATTACTTGAATCTCTATTTTTTTATATTTATATTTTATATAAAAATATAAAAATGAAATAATTGTTATGAATTGATTATAATATCTCCAAGTTGAAAAAAGAATCCAAGTTGAAAAAAGAATCAGATGCACATTCACCAATCAAATCATGTATTCTATCATACACAATATGATAGATCTTTTGAAGAACTGATTAATCAGATGCAAATCAAATAAAAATAGAGTTCTATTCTACATGTCAATACTGACAAAAACGAAATTTATAATAAAGAAGAAAATTCGTCTGACTTTAAAAATCATGAGGGAGTCCCCCATCTCCAAAACCAAAAAGGGCCCGCCGGCCACTTTAATTATTTATCCTCTTATTAGAAATTTACAATTCTATAGGTTTCTCATTCATTCTCTTATTTCACAATCGTATCTAAGCGGAAATTTTGTTTCTTACCACAGGGCTTGTAATATATATTATATATATGATACATGTAAAAATGACATCCTTGTACAAGGAATCCCCGTTTGGATGGCTTGGGGACTCAAGGAATATCCTTGAAGTCTTGGGTTCAAGTCACATGGAATGTAACTCCGTCAAACAATGACCCTTTGCGTACATACTACGTTGATGCATAAATTCCTTACTAAGATTAGCACGGTTAATGATATCATCTTAGCCCGATATTAAATTACATGACCTTGACTATCAAATATTGATCGATTGAAATTGAAACCATTTATACTGGCTAACCGGGTACCTACTACAGGCAATATATACCCATATTGTCAACCAATATCAACATCCATAACTAGATACCTACTGCAGGCAATATATACCCATATTGTCCACGAATATCAACATCCATAAGAATAAAAATATATATATACTTTTATTTATTAGTTATGCATTCAATTCAATATTTGTTTGTCTATTAGTTCACCGCTCACCGCTCTTCTCTTTGTCATAGGGTAGAACAGCTTGGTAGCTTGCAAGGCTCATACCTTGAAGTAACGAGTTTAAATCCTTTTATAATCTAAAAAATTTAGTTTTGATGTTGGTAACTAGTCATTAATTTCTATTAATAAACTTTTTTTTCTTTCGGAATGGGAGGAAAAGAAAAGAAGGGGAGGATAGAACCACAAGTTTTTCATTAAGAGGAAAAAAAGGAAAGATTTGACTGATACAACAAACACAATACTAAAAAAAATTAAAAGATATAAGAAAAGAGAACAAAAACAAAGTTTATAAACCCAGAAATAAATACCAAATCCTAACATAATAAGTTCTGTTCACAAAAGATTAGAATCTCACAAAAATATTCTAAAGATGTTAAAAAAAAAGAAATGTACAGTTAATTTATAAATCGGTCTCCACTTTCCTAATTCAATCAATAAAAGTTTCTAAATAGAAGTTGCTACTATATAAGTATATATATCCTCTCTATATAAATAAATAATATTTATTATAGATATAATAGATATTATATAAATAGAATTCGTGGATGAATCTTTAAACGAGACACGTGGAACTACACGGCCAACAAGGGTTTCGTCAAGGCGTTTGCAATCTGAGCGATGGAGGGAAGATGCCTGAACCTTTAGCTGGCCTAAGATGACCAAATCACGAACGAACTAGATGTCAATTTATACATGTTTCATTTGGGAGTGTAGTACGGGGTTGGCGCTGAGATGAATGGAGCTAAGGTTATTGCACCAAAGGATCAGTGGTCGAGACGGGATAATATACAGCAAGTGGAAGAGGGTTTTTTCAGCCATATCAATTCAGAAGTAGCAAGTGCCAAAGCACGATACTCCGCTTCTATACTAGATCTTGAAATTATGGCTTGCTTTTTAGATCCCTTGAGATAGGATTGTTACCAAAGTAAATGCAAAAACCTGACATAGACTATCATCTGGGTTTGATGCCCAATCTGCATCTGTATAGCCCTGTAGTGGTAGATTGACTGGTTTAGTAAGTAATAATTCATTATCAAAAGTTCCTTTGAGATATCGAATGATTCATTTAACAAGCTGTCAGTGAGTTTTAGTTGGGGAGTGCATGAACTGGCAAGCCTTGTTGACAGAGAGAAATTTTCGGTCTTGTAAATGTTACATATTGTAAAGCTCAAACGATGGGAATGGATCAGGAAGAGGATCTCCTTGATAGGCAGATAATAGAGAACCTGTAACCATGGGGGTAGCTGTGGGATTTGCATCTAGCATTGTACCTTTTTAAAGTAGATCTGTTATATATATAGAATGGGATAGAAAAATACTGTCAGATGTCGGATTGGAAACCTCTATACCGAGAAAGTGATTAAGTTTCCCTAGGTCCTTCAAAGCAAACTTGTTGTGTAGAGTAGAAATCAATGACTAATTTTCAACCTTAGAGTCGCCCGTAATCAAAATATCATCTACATAGATTAGAATATAACATTAATATGACCTCATGAAATCTGAAAAATAGTGAAGGATCTGTCTTGGAGCCAATAAAATCAAGAAAGGTGAAGTACATGCTTAGTCTTTCAAACCACGTTCTTGGTGTCTATTTAAGGCTATATAACGCCTATCGAAGTTTACAGCTTCAAATTTGATAAGATAAAGCCAATAGGTTGTTTCATGAATACCGTTTCATTAAGAAGCTCATGTAGAAAGGCATTATTAATGTCTATTTGATGAAGGTCCCATCCTTTAGCAATAGTTAGGGTAAATAACACTCGAATTGTGATAAGCTTAACAACAAGACTAAATGTTTCGGAATAATCGATATTCGTCGTTTGATGAAATTCCTCAGCGACAAGTCTAGCCTTATATCTAGAAACTGATCCATCTGAGTCTCTTTTTATTTTGAACACCCATTTACAACCACAACTTTCTGATTCGGTGTTGATTGTACTAACTCCCAAGTGTTATTTTTCATAAGAGCATT
The DNA here is from genome assembly GCF_001995035.1 of Momordica charantia. The sequence goes on along the minus strand of NW_019104563.1, from coordinate 650,948 downwards.
ATATTCTTCTTCTATGGCCTTTCGCCAATGAGAGTGTTTGAGGGCCTCATTGGCTGTTGTAAGTTCTACCTCCTTATAATCATGAGGTATTTTAGGTTTACAAACACCATTCTTAGCACGAGTGACCATGAGATGTGTATTTAGCGGAGCAGTAGGTGAAGCTTGTGAAGAGACAGATGGCAGATTAGGTATGGATTGGTCTAGGAGGGTGGTTGGAGAAATAAAAGGAAATATAGTAGGTTGCAGATGGGAGGAGAATGGATTGTTAGAAATAAGAGGTGAATCATGATTTGGTAAAGGATGATAGACTATGGGTGGGGCCTCGGATAGATTAAGAGTAGTTGAGGCATGTGATATTAAAGGTGTGAGGTGTTGAGGGGAAGGAATTGGATGGGCAGAGGATATAGATGTAGGCACATAATTGAGAATGGAAGTGGGAGGCAGAGAGTGAGGAGAAGATATATATGGACTAATATAAGAAGATGAATTAGGAGGAGGAATTTTAGGAACATATTTGAGTGCATAGGGAAATGAGGATTCATTGAAAATGATATGTAAAGATGTATATGCGGTTATCAAGGGAAAGACATTTATACCTTTATGAATGTTGTTGCAACCTTAAAAAGATTCAGGGAGTAAATCTAGGTTGGAGCTTATGATTGTTGTAAGGACGAAGCGAAGGATAGCATAGGCACCTAAATGTTTTTAGGAAGGAATAGTTGGGAATTTGGTTAAAAAAAAAATTTCCAAGGGACTTTTCCAATCAAGATTTTGTGATGAAGACGGTGTGAGGTATCTTCCTCACTAAACCTTGGTATTCAAAAGAAAGTTGTCCTTAGGCTTACAAGACTGGCCAATTCGAGAGGGCTGGGTCTCTCCTAATAGCACATAGCTATTCGTACACAAAATACCAAAAAAGTGCCTACCTCCATCGTGAGACTCCTTTACATACATTCCATTCCCTCCACTAAAACGGTACTACTAACTAACTTAAACATAAACTTCCCAAAATACCCCTCTTCCTATGGACCACCCCTCAATTACCCATTCTACCCCTCCTA
>NW_019104563.1:614687-627972 GCF_001995035.1 Momordica charantia | reverse complement strand
AATTAGTATGGATACATCAGCTTCTGACTGAATTGGGATTTGGCATCACCACTCCAATGAAACTTTGGTGTGATAATCAAGCAGCTCTTCATATTGCATCTAATCCAGTATTTCATGAACGAATCAAACACATTGAAGTTGATTGTCATTATGTACGTGAGAAAATACAGCAAGGATTGGTGGCTACAGGGTATGTGAAGACTGGAGAGCAGCTATGAGATATCTTTACTAAAGCATTGAATGGAGCACGAATAGATTATTTGTCTAACAAGTTGGGCATGATTAACATATATGCACCAACTTGAGGGGGAGTGTTAGAGTATATATTAGTATATTTTATATTCTTGTATTAATATTAATTTGTCATTTACCTTCTCCTTATAGGATTAGGTCAACCTTGTATATTTGTCTATATATATAAACTTTAATAATGAGAATACTGAACATTGAATTCTCTCCAACCTTAGTCTCTACAATAATCATTAGAACCAGCTTATATATGTAATTAGAGTAAAGAGCAAATGATGGTACCTTTATACAGAGCAGAAATTACCTGAAATCAAATTTCAAACTATTCCTGAAAATGTATCCCAAAAACAGACCACTAATGTTTACTTTACTGATAGTGGATGCCATTTGGTATGTCGAATAGTTGCTGATGTTAATACGGTAGTATGCTGTTAGTTGTTGTTTAGTTACTGGTTGTTTACTAAGTAAGTTTAAATTGCTAACTATTTCGTTATGCGGTTGGCTAGTTGGTTATATGGCTGCTCCAGCATAATGTGCGTTAGATCTTTGCAACTACAATATTATACATTGAATAAAGATTTTGAATATTCTTGGGGGATTTCAAACCTAGGCTGAACAGTTTGGTCTGTGAGTAACATTATTTTCTTGACCATGGCTACCAATGTTAGAAGCCGTAACATCTCCATTGGCATAGATAGATTATAAGAGTGTCTCAATGCTATGCTCGAAATTGGATAGTGCTTAACATGGCTCCAAACAGTGGATGCTAAAGATTTTACAGCATCAGTGGAACAATCCATTGCATGCCAAAGGTAAAAACTGCAATTTTCTTTTGCTTTCTCAAGATTGGAGAGTAGTGATTGTGTAGTGTTTTTTTGGGAGGGTTCTCTCTACCCTCCGCCACTAGGTTGTTCCCCCGTTTTCTGGGGCTTCCGTCTGATCTGAATACAAGTCTTTTGTTTCTTATAAAAAAAAAAAAAAAATCTAGTAAAATTCTGTGGGGTTTGTACTTGGCTCTCTTATGGTGCCTTTACAACGAAAGAAATCATAGGGTTTTCCACAGACAACAAAACATATTCACATCAAGTTTTTTGTAATAGTGTACAGCTTAATGCTTCTTTATGGTGTCTGAACTACAGAATTTCTACTTTTTTGTAACTATAGTCTAGCCATGATTGTCCAAGTTTGGAAGGCTACTCTTTACTCGTTCTTTAGGGAGGGGCTTCTCTCTTCCTTCTGCCCTGTTTTTTCTTCCTCATCATTTTATCTTTTGTTTCATATAACTATTTGTCCTCACCTATTTGTTCGTTTCTTGCATCCCTTGAGTCTGTATCTGTTCCTAAAACTGTTCATGAAGCTTTGTCTCATCCTGGTTGGCGGNCATCATTTTATCTTTTGTTTCATATTAAAAAAGGAAAAAAAAAAAACAGAATTATAGCTTAATAAACTTTTGGGTTCTAAGTATCTTGTCCGTTATTAATCCAATTTTATCATTTAATAGTGTATCACTTGAATATGTCACTCGATCAGTGTTTTAAAAAGCTCGAGGCACACTAAAGCACTATAGACTTCTGGAGCTTAAGCTCGAGGCGCAAAAAAAAACGCGCGAGGCGCACTATATATAAAGATAAATAAAAATATATATATATATACATATATAACATACAAAAGCCAAATAATATTCAAAGTTCAAACATTATAAAGAGAAAGAGAGAGAGAGAAGAGGTTGAGAAATGACAGAGATGAAAAGCTTTTGTGTGGAGGTTTTGTTATAGAAAAAATATTTCCTTCCATGTGAAGGAAGAGAGAGAAATCACATAATATTAAAGGGATTCACGTAAATGGAGGGAGAGAAAATTGAAAAGATTATGGAAAGATTGAGATCTTTTCCAAAAATAAAGGAAAAGATTGGAAATTTAAAAGATTATGGGCTTTGGGCCCATTTTGAGATTTAAAAAAAACCCTAAACGCAAGCATTAGGGTTTTTTTTATAGTTTTACAGGCTTCAAGGGAGGCGCACCTTCATTTCGCCTCGCCTTGCCTAGGCGCGCTGTTTAAAACACTGCACTCAGTCATACTGGCTTCGAGTTCTTAAGTTCAAACCTCCTAATGAGCTTAATACCAAAAATCCTTAATGTCTCTCAGGTTCGGGCCTTGGGGCGGGCGAGGGTGTCCCTGGGTTTAGGGGAACAAAGCTCCGACTCCCAATTCTCAAAAAAAATAATAATAATAAATAAATAGTATATTACTTGAATATAAGATACCAATATAAAATTGGGGTAGGGAACTGACCCAAATCTAATCATATAATTGACATATTTCATGAAAAAAGTCTTATCCTGCTGTTGCATCTCTGGATCAAATGATACTCGATAATAAATTGAGCTTCACACATCAATTACAATGAGTCATCTCTCAGTGCAACATAATTATGGTCCATACATGTGTGCCTATTTGCATTTGAATGGTGGGCGATGAGTGATACAAGCTTTCCTACCATCCAAGAATTTACCTTAATGGTGTTATCTCAAATAGCTTCTCATACAGCTTGGAAAGAAATTAAAGTATGTTCACCTTGAACAACATCGACTATCTTAAAAGAAATTGGAATCACTAGGTTTCTACTGCTACAGTATATAATTCAAAATTTGAAATGGTGAAGTTCAGGCAGACAAGATAGCATATGCATACTACTTGAATTTGCTTGATATTGGGGCCAATCCAAGGGAAAAGGACAATAATCCACTTTTTTATGGTGGTAGCACAATTCATACATTCCTTCGTTCTCTTTATACTTAAAATATTTTTAACTAAATTCAATTATTGATTGATGCTAACAGTATGTTGGTGGGCCTCTAATTTTGATGTATCATCTAAATTTAAATAGGAACGCAAATTGAGCGCATAAAAGCAGACATCCTTGATGGCCAATAGACCTTTTTCCCTATTTCAATATCTAATTGCAATCCTCTCCCAATTGAGCTAACAGTATGTTGGTGGGCCTCTAATATATATTTTTTTAGGAGGTGCGGTGCTCAAAGGAAAAGCTTCGGTCCTATGATATTGTGTGGCGAGAGCCCTCCTTTGGCTCCTTTGGAAAGAGTGGAATAGTAGACTTTTTTAGAACAATTCAGTCCCCTTAGATTCTTTTTATGTGAATACTGAGCATAGAACTTCTTGGTGGACAACAATCCATAAGAAGGCTTTTTGTAACTACAGTCCTTTTTTGATTTTACAAGATTGGAAGGCTGCAATTGTATAGTTCCTTTGAGGAGGGTTCCCTCTACCCTCCGCCTTTGGGCTGTTTTTGCCTTTTCGGGCTCTTTTGATATGAATGTATTCCCTTCGTTTCTTATAAATAAATATATATATAGAGATTTTTTTTTTATAAGAAACCGAAAAGGATTTATTAACTGCACAAAAGAAGACAACCTAAGGGCAAGGGGTAGAGACAACCCCTCCCACAAAAAACTAGCTACAAAAAGGCTTTCCAATTGTTGATAATCAAAGAGAAGCCATAATTACAAAAGGCTTTGGATCTAGTACACTGCCAAGAATTACAAAAGGCTTAGGATCTAGTACACCACCAAGAAGCCAAGTAACAAATACTATCCACAAAAGAATCCTCTGAACTGTTTCCTCAAAAATACGTTGGTTTCGTTCCTTCCTTGTTTTCCATAACACTGCCTTCACTGCACACCACCATAATGCTTTGACTTTTCCCCTGAACCTCATCCCCTGCAAAGCTTCCAACACCCAATCATCCACCTTCGTAGGGAGACAAGTAGAAAAGCCTAACTCCTTAAAAATGAAAGACCAAGCCTTGAAAGTAAAAGGGCAGTGGAGAAGCACATGGTTGATCGATTCCGCCCTTACAAAGAAGACGAACCGAAGGAGACAGGGTCCAATGAGGGAACCTTCTCTGGAGCCTTTCAGATGTGTCAATTCCTCTGTGCAGAGAGGACAAATCGAAGGTGGGCCTCTAATATTGATATATCATCTGAATTTAAATAGGAAGATAAATTGAGCACATAAATAGACATCCTTGAAGATAAATTGAGCACATAAATAGACATCCTTGATGGCTAATAGACCTTTTTCCCTATCTCAATGTCTAATTGCGACCCTCTTCCAATTGAGTCATTTCATTATCATTTCCAAACCCACAGGCCGAAACACACAAACCTCAACACGGTTTCATGTTTTGAACTGAGTTATAAAATTTCCTTCCAGCACCTATTTAAGTAGCTCTGACAAGTGAGCAACCAACATGTTGAACTTCCAGCCGTGTTCCTATTCCCAAACACTTCCATCTTACTTCAGGGCCTAAAGTTCCAGGAAATGTTCTCTCCTATGATGCTTGAAATTGAGCAACGAGAGCCCTTGAAATCCACTACGTGAATGGAGTGGTTGTTATTACTTCGTCCATTGGTTCCATGCAAGGGCGTCCCTCATCGTGATAAGACTAATCACCTCCTTCATCTCTCCATGCATCTTCAAGTAATCTCTCTGCCTAAAAGTTCTATCTATTGGGGTTTGTTCCATCAAAATAAAACAACAGAAGCTCCACCTTTTTCATCATCACCTTGCTCTCCTTGTTCACTCGCATCACTTGGCTCACTCCCTCCCTCCACAAGCACGGAACTCTTCTATGCTGAAGTCTCCTACACCTCTTCGATCACCATTCTCAGTCGATTATAATGATTACCCATCCTCTTCACCCTTGGCATGTCCATGGCAAAGCTTTGGTACCACTAATTGTGGGGAAAGAATACAAAACTACCAAACTTTCAAGAGGTTTGGTTCTCTCCAAAAAGAAAGCTAGAGCCCCTAGCTCCTGACTAACTTTCTACCTGCCTCACTCCCACCCCCATGTCACGTCTCTTCATAGTTACCACCTTACCCACCCTACAAGTACAACTCATCCCTATCATTCTATTATTAAGAGAATTTACATGACAATATTCCTACACCCTTCCCCGGTATCTCAACCCACATAACTCTTAACTCTGCTTGAAGGGAACGCGCAGCCTCCAGTAAGGATAAGTAAAGCAAACAGGTAGCTTGTCATTCCTATCAAATCTTACCTTGTTATAAACTTATAAGAAGAAGTATGATTACTAGATCCTTAGAGATGTGTGTGTGTGATGTAGTGATAGATGTCCTTAAAGTTGTTGTAGCTTAAGTATCTTTATATACGTGGATTATGTTTTTAGTAGTTTCCTTTCACAGCACAGTAACTTGTAGTTACTGTTCGTTTGTTATAAATCAGAACCTCTATAAATAGGTTTCTTATTCTCTAATAAAGGCATGATTTGAAGTTATTCTCAAAACCTTGTGCAAGATTGCATCAGTGTGGCTGGATTTAGTATATTGTATCTTGGATCCCCTTAAAAGAGATCCACCTTTTTCCCGTTAACTAACAGTATGTGACTTTGTACCAACATCCCCAAAACAAAGAAGAGAGTCTAGATCCATCATTGGAAGAGTGGATGCAAAACAAATCATGATACAAATAGATAAAACAACTGCAAGAAGAGATAACCCGGAAAAGAAGTATCAAACAATAAAACAAGCCCAGGAAATGACCACACGGGTTTTTTTATCCCTTTTTTTAGTGTGCGTAGGCAGAATGGAGGGAAATGAGGTGTATGAGATTTACAAAGGTGGACAAATACCTCCATCCCACGGGGTGTCATCAGGCCTGCAAGACATCCCAACAAATAAAAAGTATCCCATGAGATCAATTATACAATAAATCTTACCCAAACCTTATCGCCACAATGGTAAATGGTGAATCAATAAAATTCTTAGCCAACATACCCAAATATTACAGCATTCCAAAGCATTATGTTATTGTCTTGAGGAGCACCACTAATGCCTGCAGGAGGATCTTGTTGCAGCCTCTTAAAATCTCTCATCAGCCTTTTCCTGGCCGGAGTTGACATCCTCGCAGCCTACAACTCCAATAATGCAAAATAAGAAGTAAGAAGTACACATCACAATAATGAAAAAGTAAAAGTGATTGGATCAGCATAATTTTCTTTTCTCTTCTTGTTGGGGGTTGGGATGTGCAAACTTCACTGAAAAAGAAGAAGGTGTGGCTATTGGAAATGGAAGGGACATTTTATAGTGGAAAGCGGACCCATCCGACCGTTTCACAGTCAATTCAGCCTTCATGGCTCTCACGTCCCCTTCTCCTAAACTTAATTCAACTACAGCAAACTTGATTTGGAATTTTAGAGTCCTAAAAGGGTAAAATTCTACATTTGGACTTTGTTCTGTAGAGGGATAAATACTGCAGAGAAACTTCAAAGGAAACTCCCTCACTGGACTCTTTCTCCCTCTGTGTGCACAATGTGTTTGAGCAACAATGAAACAGTGGACCACCTCTTTCCCCACTGCCCTTTTGTTTCCAAAGCTTGGGGGTTTATAGCTTCTTTGCTAGATTTCTCTCTTTGCATTCCTAGAAGAATTGAGGATTTCATTGCTGAAGGTTATGGAGGAAGGCAGCTCAAGGGCAAAGCGTGGGTTCTTTGGAATTGTGCAACTCGGGCTCTTTTATGGTCGATATGGAAGGAACGGATAGTCGGCTTTTTGAAGATAAGTTGATTTTATTAGATTCTTTTGTGTGAATATTAAGCTTCTAGCTTCTTGGTGGGCTTTACTACACAACAATCTTCTTTTGCTTACACAAGATTGGAAACCGGTGATTGTATAGAGCTTAGGGAGGGTTAGCTCTACCCTCCGCCTTTTGTTTGTATCCCCTTTAGGGGTCTTCTTGATTTGAATACACTTATTTTGTTTCTTATAAAAAAAGAGAGAGAGAGAGAGAGAAGAAAAAAAACGAGAACAAACATAAAATCACATAATAAAATTGAAGATCGCTCAAATAAATCAAGACTTGTTAATTTCAATGCTTTTAAAATTGTAAAAAAATGCACCTAAGCACCAGGCACGTCTAAAAGACGGCAGTCAGCACAGTCAGTGGTAACGGTTTAGGTGTTTAGGTAAGTACTTGAGCATGACTTAATGATTTACACAATCTAAGAGAAATACTCCATAATAAATTACAACAAACCTCATCTTAGCTCTCCTTTCCTACTAGACATGAGAAGCTTGAAGCCTACATTTAAATAGAGTGTAGTAGAAGAAGACTTCACCCAACTCCACTCCTATACTAACCATTACAGTCTTCCCCTTCCTATGTTCTGACCACCATCACTCTCTCTACATGTGTGCACACAACTTTTTCCCTTTTCTATGGTGGCTTGCTGAAATTTCTCGTCTCACTGCCGTTTTGGAAGTTTTCGATGGTGCCCCTTCCCAACCACTTGTGACCTCTCCCCTTCAATTCCAATATTTGGCCACCTCACACCACAAACCTTTCAGTTTTTCCCCAATGAATTTTCTAGAGGAAATTATATCGGAAGGAAAAATTGTTCCATGTATTTTAGAAAATGTTAGTACTTTAATTTTTTTCAAAAATGTCACAAACTTTGCTTTGTTTTTTCTTCAAGTGATTAGTTTTTTTTTTTTGTTTAATTTTTTTTTAACAAGAAATAATTTTTTCATTGATGTATGAAAAGGAAAAATGCTCAAGGATACAAACTCCAAGAGAGAGTGAAAAAAGAAAAGAAAAAACAGCCAATTGAAGAACACAAGTCCAAGTAATATGAATAAAACAATGAAGAACAAAGCAACAAGAGGCTTGAAAAAGAGCCGTGCCGAAAGAATCTTAGACACTCCCTTCAAGCTGGGACATGATCAGAAATGACGACCAAACAAAAGATAAGAACAGCAAGCTGAGAAGGTTCCCAAACTCCAAATTTTGCAGCAAAATCTGTTGCACCGAAATAAGTTGCCTAACAAAAAACCATCTTCAAGAATCTTTGACCTCATTCTCAACTTCAGAATTCACAGCTTTGAAATTATTGGTATGAACAACACATATTCAGAATGCAGACTCACTTTGAAGTGATAGAAACAACAGCTCTAAGACCAAGAATATTCAATATTGATAAGCACTTCAATTGCTGCCAAACAAAGACAATTATGCCTATGATGAAATGCTTCTGAAAAATTGTAGTGTATCTCTACAATAAACATGAATACTCAACCTTGACGGAAAGATTCTGAAAATAATACCAACCGTCATTCCATTGACCTCCATTATCAAAAAACCATCGACAACTGTTCGAACAGCAAGAATAATTGTATCCTTTGGAAAGAATGGATCCATAGGATCTGAAACCCAGGATGTTAAAGCTAAGATCGGGCTGAAAATGGACACCATTCTTGACGCTCTAGAGATATCAAAATATTCTCCCATCTTTTCGAAACAAAGAAAGAATAGGACCATAAAACGTCTACACCAAGTTACTCTTTGGATCTTCAAAAAAAAAAAAAAAAAAAAACCCAGGACAATGAAATTTAAAAAAGTTCTTGATAGACACTCTTTTCTGAAAAGTTCCCAGACCACGGACATTCCACAAAAAAGCTTCAAGATGAACTCTTGAATGGAACAAGTGATGTTCCTGATTCTTAAAAATGTTGTCTGATTGAGAAGGGAGAGGGACCTTCTTTGTTGATTACCATTGGAGGTCAGGAATTAACACATTTTTAGTAGTTTGACAGAAATCCAGCTTACCATATTGGGAAATGGACTCTTCATCTTCATTGAAAAGATCATGAAAATCTTCAGTAAAAGTATACTCCAAAAAATCTTCAAATAAGACATCTGGAGGGTCCAAATCAATAGGCAAATCTAAACTACTAATGCTGGTGCTAATTTCCTCATCGTCATCAGAAAGAACATTGTCCAATTTACAAATATTCAAGGAGACATTAGTAGAATTAATAACCCCAGAGGATAGAGATAATAACCTTTGATTCCTTCTGTATCTCTTCAAACGATGCCTTTGGTAAACAAAACGACTTCCTAATGAACTTCTCTCTCTCTTTATTGAATGCATCATTCAAATTCAATCGTACTCTTTCGTCTGAATTTAGCAAATCAAGTTCATTGAATGCCAATGATTTGTATTTTCTTCAAAAATAAGAAAAGGACGGCGGATCATAAATTTTCTGGGAGGTAAATTGGCTGAAGAGAAAACAGAAGATTCTTTCCCAAAGGAGACTTTAGAAGTTCCATCCAGATGGGTTGCATGACTAACATCTGGATATTTAATGATACTTCCGTTGGGAGAACCTAATTCCAAAGATACATTAAAGCCAGGTTTCTGCATGACCGTACTTGCAACCCTTTCACTAATGACCCTAAAAATGTTACCGTTGAAGTACACCCTTTTTTCTTCCTCATTAAGAATCTCTTTGTCTTGAATAGGATTTATTGAAATGCTGCCACCTTCTTCCAAAGACTTCAGTTTTTTTCGTTTGAATTCAAATCTAATTATGCTATTTGTGTAAAATTTTAAACTTGCTACTACATATTTTTATTTTGCATTTATGTAATTGCCTCAATTTTTTATCCATTATGTTTCTTCCTGAGTTTGGGACGACGTTGGAGAATAGTATTTTTAAGTGAAGCACTTTTTCTATAAGTTATTTAGAAAGTAAAAATAATATTAAAATGCTTCCTTTAATTAAAGTTAGCACTCAAATTTGCCCTTGGTTCTCACCCTGCACCTAAGAGCTATTGCATCTTATTGTGCCTTTTCACTTCTAAAGAACACTAATTTATGTATTCCACTGAAAGTTATCAAAATCAAAAGGAAATCAGGACATTACAGAAATAAAAATGGAAGAAGGTAAACAATTGACACACAATAGATGAGATTTAACATAAATAGTTCAGTCTCTAATACCATTTTCAACTTTGACACATTCATGAGCAGGTATAAAACGTTTGGACATAGAACCTATACCAAAATCACAAGCTTTCAATTCCATCCTTCAACAGAGGAGCTGAATTCCAACAACCAGATCACAGAAATGAAGTAACAAGGTAAGAAAACTCGATCATCAGACAACTAATTCCTGGGTAAACACACGTAAACCAAGCTGGAAACGACGTAAAACCCTCCAATATCGTTCCCAGCCATCTCAAGTCAAACAAATTACAAGATCCGTATGGCCTAATCGCCCAAGGACATAGATACATGAAACAATTATAATTAGGGTTTGTGGGGAGCCAATTTTTCATAAATTAAGCTGAAAAGATACATTGATCCATCAAAAATATGAGATGAGAAGGGAAATTAAACCAAAAAAACTGAGGAAACAAAGAGAAGTCTGACCTGAAAGCTATTCCAGCGAGAAGGGTGAGTGGGTTGAAGAAGCTGAGAATCGAAAGCGGGAGAGAAAGAGAAGCTGATAGAAATGGAGTGAAACCGAAAAAGGCATTTGGTATAAGAGAGAAGCGAGAATCTGAAGAGCTATCTAAAATCCATATATTCTCATCATCTTGGCAGGCTTAGGTCAGCGGTTCGCATCGCCCGCTCCCTCTCTTTCTTTCTTTCTCTTTCATTTATATTCCATTTTTTCTTTCTTTCTTTCTAATTATTATTATTATTATTTTATGTAAATTCTCTCTTCCTGCAAGTTGATGGGGAGACTCCTAGCCCCTACTGGCCGCCGGTGGGCCCATCTGATGGATTTGTCGGTTTAACTTTTACCGACTTGTGTACGATAGATTTTGGTACTTCTATTTTTTTGCCTTTTTCATTTTTATTTTTAGAAAACAAAATTCATAGGTGATCCTTTTTTATTTTATGTTTTGTAGAATAAAACTATGGTTTTATTTCCTGTGGATGCCGAAATTTCGGCTTCACTAGATCCTGCCAAATTTGCACCACTCCTTATCAATGAAATCATACACTTTTTTACATTTTTGCCCTCCATTTTTTTCTCCATATATTTTCTTTCATCAATTTTTTTCATTTTTCCTCAAAATTTTCTTTATTTTATTTTTAAATTTATAATTAAAATAAATTAATATACTCATCGTCTAATAAATAACTTTATGCTATTAAGTATATTTGTATATTAGATTTACATGTAAAATAAACTACAATTAAATTATATAATATCTCTATTTATTCTTAATATTGTGAACGAATTACATTATTAATAATATTTATTATCATAAATATATAATTGTAATGCAACATTTTTTTTACAGCCAACATACCCGTGATATTTTTCCTCTTGAAAAAAATATAATGTGATGATATGATAAATAAATTTCACTCAAGATAACATAAATTATATAATTGTCCTTTTGGAAAACTATTAAAGTTGAAAATGAAACTTATATTAAATTAATAATGAATTAATTTGTTCTACGAAATAACATATAAAAAATAAAAATATTAAATTAATTCAAATAAATCTATTATATTAGATGAATTTATAAATTATATAAATATTTATGAGGGCATTTTTGGAACATTCTATAAATTTAACACATTCCTAAGACTAAATCCTGCAAAACAAACGTGACTATCCAATATTCTCGGATATCTTTAAAAATATTCCTACGAAACAAACATGGTTATCTGAAGATGTCAGACATCTGAAATTCCGAGCATCTAAAATTTCGGGCATCTCTAGATGTCGGTCATCTACATCCCGAAAAACAAATGGCACCTTAGGGTTTAGTTTTCCTCTCTATTTATAGAAGTCGAATCATCATTCCTTTAGGAAACCACTTATGGGCCTATGTAATTTGTAGAGGGTCGTCGGTCGGATTGTGGGCTTGTGGGCCCGCTTGGGGGCTTCACAAAGATGGGATAAGTTCGGGTCGGGTCGCACAGGACAGTTGGAGAGGCCCTGTCGGAGTTCTCAGCCATCCGCAGAGCCCGGGTTGGCCATCAACGATTTAGGCCACCTGATTTCGTCTCGTTTGGTCTGAATTCGTGGGCTCTCTTCTCCTTCGGCCCAATTTTGGCCTCTTGTCATTTTGTCGAGCCTCATTTGATCTACTTATAACAATTACCCCCACTCTCTATGTTGTGATCACTCTGGATTTGTGTTCACTACCTTGAGAGTAAATTCGTTGGGTCGGGTCTTTGATGTAAACCTTTGTTAAGAAGTTGGGTAGAAAATTGAGATGAGCCGGCCCATTTAGAATGGAGGGAAGGGATTGTTTGAATTTTCGAACCACATGAAAGCACAAAAAACTGTGGTTTCACGTGTTCTGACCGAGCAGGGCTCGGTAAAACGCGTGACCTGCCAGTCACTTCCTTGGAAAAGGGTTCATGTGGTCTTATCTTGGCGCGACCAGCCTTTAACTGCCTCTACTTTTATGTGTTTCTATTTCTTGAAGCATAGTCCCGAAAACAACCTTCATTTTTATGTTAGTTCTCATAACTAAGCCTTGATCGTTGGTCCTTATTCTATAAAAAAATTGAAGGACCAGTGGTTCTTCGTTGGCGTGATTAGCTTGCCCGAGATGATAATGGACTGCACTTTCCAGTCCCGATGGAGTGTAGGAAATTGGGTGGATACCTTTTCTGGCTCTATCTAGACTACATTCCTTCTTTGTTTACTAACCTTGTTTTTCCTACAGCTCCGCGTCATCCTGAACTTACGCCTGCTGATTGGGCCTCCTATAACGCCGTTGTTCATTTGCCCGTGGCAGACTAGTGGTGTCCGACCCTGGTAAAAGAGAAGAATATGGTTAATTTCGGCCTTGTACCTTCTCAGCAAGCTTCAGGTGGTTGTTGATTGTACATCTTGGTTCAGGCCAATACCTGCTCTTCCTAACCCCTATCCTTCCTTTTGTTTTTGTAGGAATGTCGAGGCACACGACTTATCTATTTGAGAGAGACAAAGGCATAATAGTAAGAACTCGGGAGCCGGCTCGAGCCGAGCTTCAGACATCGATGTGACTAACTTAATTGATGATGATCCCTCGTCTCACCAATATCAGACGTAGCCCGCGACGTTTGGCTCGTCTTTAGGGGGGTTCACCCCCTCTTCTGTTGGGTGTGTTGCCCTAAACTCGTAGTTTGTATTTTGTAAAAACAAATGTCTATTTAATAAAGTTTTATTCAATAAATTTGTTGTTGAA
>NW_019104563.1:575566-613042 GCF_001995035.1 Momordica charantia | reverse complement strand
CACAAGCACGATCCCGAGACCTAAGAGGATAGCGAGGAAGATCCGGTGGTGGTGTTCGAGGGGAATTCACTGAAGAAACGTTCTTCAAAGGTTTGAATTTCCCCTGTATTTTCTTCTTTAAAACTCGATTTTGTATCCCGAAAATCAGCAACGAAAATTCGTTTCCACTCTGGGATTCACATTCCTTCATCTTCTTCTCGTGGTCACATAATCCTCTCAGGCTTCAGTCTTTCCTTTTCAGGGGCCATATTTTACTAATACTGATGAAGTGGCTTACCTGGAGAGAGCCTTTGGCCTCTAGCAGGGACTTGGTGGAGCACCTATTAGGCAAGATTCTGGATATTCCGACCCACAGTAGAGCATTGACACGTGCCTCACTAATCTTTACGAGGTTGGTTATTATACCCTCGCATGTTTCTTTAAAGTTTTGTATTCTAAATAGCTTTCGTTCAGTAGGTGTTCACCCGCCTAGTGGTATCTTATGGTAGGATTGCCGACGAGATCAGCCATCTTGGCAAGAATTATGCCCCACAAGAAAGGCTAAACCGGGCCCTTGATTCTATAGACCGAGCCAATTTCCTGTTGGAAAGTGCGCTGTTAGGGTTGACTTTTTACTGCAAAAATATGAGTCGGTAGGCCTGTTTGACCATAAAAATGAACAATTTTCTCATCATTATTAACTAAAAAAAGGCTTACATATTCTTAAAGTAGAACATGCATAGAACATTTCTGGATAATTTGTAATATATGGTACTTTAGGAAAATGTGAGAAAAATGTGGTCAAAGTTGGAAGAAAATCACAAAAATTCTGTTTTGGAGGAAAAGCGCCTAGAGCTTTTTGGCATGGTCGAACCTCCAAAACGTGTGTTTCACTTAATGAAGGGCAAGAGAGTCATTTCCAATGTGTTTAAATTAAGTAAAACCCGTGAGTCCAAGTCAAGGAGAGGTTGTTTGGAGAATCTCAACTCATTTCCTCTTAAAATGGTGGTGGGAAGTTGAACCCTCTTGAGGATCTATATAAGGGAGTCTCTCCCCCAGCAACAAATCATCCCATTTTCATCTTCATTTGTTTCATTCTTAGCTGTAGCTTTCGTTCATAAGCTTTGGAATTCATAGGAGTTATGTTTTAATTGTTCTTCCCTTGTATTTTCGCATTTTTACTTATTGTTTCGCTTTTAATTCATGTTCTTTCTTTCATTCCTCATCTATTATGTTCTTTTAAAGT
This sequence comes from Momordica charantia, assembly GCF_001995035.1. The sequence goes on along the minus strand of NW_019104563.1, from coordinate 611,817 downwards.
TGTTAAGCGAGTTTACGCTCCCTTCACACTCGAAAGAGAAGAATGTCAATCTAGAACTCTTGGTATGCCGTTATTATTCATTTAAATTTAATGGAAATTACTTCTTTTATGTTTTCGTGCGTTTTCTTTCCTTTAATTATGCACTAATTTATTTATCAACCTCTCAGTGGAACGCCCTAGCCAAAATGATTTGATTTCGAACATGCTCGAGATTTGCTCAGATTGCGCGCTGGTACAATCTTGGGCTGATTTCTAAAAAAATCTCTTTACATCTTTTTTCCATTTTGCCACTGAGAATTTGATTTATGCACCAAAGCCCAACTCTGAGAAGATTAGGGTAGGTAAAATAATATGACCAATATGGGATGTGACTTAGACATAAGCGCCTAAAACACGCTCATAGACGTAGGCCCTCTGACCCATAAGTGAAAATAAGTTGATAAATATTTTCTAGGATTGTAATCGCACATAAAAATATGATTATAAGTTACATAGCCTCTGCAGCAACCAAAAGCGATTCGTGAAAGAGTAGAACTCATATTCCCAAGATTAGTCAAATTGCGGCTGGCGTAATTTCCCCAAAGTGTGTATCTTCCATAATTTCCATCAAATCTAAGGTAGAAAGCAGAAAGGTTGTGTTATATAAAATTGCTTGATATTTGAAACCCCAACCGACAATATTTGCCACCATTTTTCTTCATAAACCACAATTGCATTTTTTAACCATTTCACTTCATTACTTGATTTTGAAAGCGCAAGTCCCTGAGGATTCGATCTTGGATTACTTCCGAGTATTACTTGTGACCGTGTTCGCTTGCATGTATTCCTTATCTTCTAAAGGTAGAGAAAGTCCCAACAAGTTTTTGGCGTCGTTGCTGGGGACTTAATGTTTCAAATCATTTTCTTTTTAAGTGGATTGTTTCATGTGTGATTATTGCATGCCTCAGTCATTTGACTTAATTGTTATATCTAACCTTTAAGGAAGTTATGTATAAGCACAGGGTCCAATTGGTTGAACTTTGATCCAGAGATTGAAAGAACCCTTTAAAAAGCGTGAGCAGAGGTTGAGAACAGAAAGAGAAAATAAAAAAGAGAAAGAAGTTGAAGTAGTTGAAGTAGTTGCAGAAGTTGAAGAAGAGACCATCGAGATGAATCGAATCCACCTCTTCCTCAAGAACCTCGACCTCCACAAAATCCACCTGTAAACTGAGATATGATTGGTGAAGAAGCAAACCGAGTAGGAGACGTTTCTAATCTGATCCTTTTAGCTGATAACCGAGATATAGCCATGCAGAATTATGTCACTCATGCGTTCAATAACTTAAATTCAGGGATAAATAATCCTTTACCCCAAGCCGCACAGTTCGAGCACAAGCCAGTCATGTTCCAAATGTTGTAGACGATGGGCCAGTTTGGAGGATTGACTAACGAAGATCCTTATTCCTATCTCAGATCTTTTATTGAAATAGCTAATGCATTTCAACTTCTTGGTGTCTCTGAAGATGCACTAAGACTAAAATTATTTCATTTTTCTCTCAGAGACAATGCAAGGACTTGGCTGAATGCGTTAGAATCATATTATATCACCACTTGGGCGGAACTGAGTGGCGATGAAGCAACCTCCTCACAAACCAACTTCCCACTTCCTTGCATAAGGAAGTGTGTTGGTTTAATTAAATTAAATTAAATTAATTTTAATTTCATTAGTTAATTAATCCATTATAAAACTAATTAATTAATAATAATAATAATTAAATATCATATATTTAATTAAAGCATTATTTGAATCATATTCAAATGTGTATCCCTATCATAACCTGTAGTTTTAATGTGAATCTCATTGACGTTAATTTGAACCTATAGTTTTAATATGAATCCAACTCATATTAATTATTATTTGAATCTTATTATAATACAACTCTCATAATATATAGTTTAATTATGAATGTTATTCATAATTAACTTTATATTATAATGTATCTATATACATTATGTTAATTGTATCTTATACAATTAACCTACAATACCTCATTTAAATTAAACAACTCAAATTCTTTAAAAAACTTTTATCATTGTTTTACCTGTTGTGGCTAGCGGGGGACCTAATGGACCTACAGATTAGAAGCTCCAACGTTACGAGATTAATTGATTAAACTCATTAACCAAAGTAACCAACATTCGTTATCTGTGGATCACTCTACTAAATATCCACAGCTCAGCCTCATCATCGAGCCAGAGGCCTAAAGGCCGGCCCAGGCCCAGGCCAAGCCCGATCCAAGCTCGATCCAAGGTCAACGTTTGACCGGCCCGACCCAATCCAACCATTCTATTAATTGGATTGGATATGGATATTCATTTTTTTATTTGAGCCGAGCCGGCTCGTTTGAGCCGTATTTGGATTGACCCATAGGGCTGGCCTAAAAGCCCGATCCAATATTTATTAATATTTATATTATATAATATTAATATATTCTTTTATTATTTATTTATTATAAAAAATAAATTAGATATGGTAGGCTAACATGTAGGATTTTTTTCCCCTCTTAAATAGGTACATATTACGAAGAGACTCTACCACTTCCCAATATCTCATTTAAATCATTGTTTTGAAACATATTACAAGGAAACTCTCCAACTTCCAAAATTCAAAATTTAAAATTATTTTAAACATATTTAATATTTAGGTTGTAATTTTAAAAAATTTTTAATACAAAATTTTCTTATAAATATCAACCTTCTTTTCTTTTTCTTCACTCAAATTCTAATTCTAATTCTTAATTTCAAATCCTCTCAAGTTCCAATTCAGAGTTTTTAAATTTTCAATTTCTCTTGTAAACAGATATAAATTTAATTTTTAAAAATAAAAAATATAATTTTTTAAAATAAAGCAACTTAAATTTATAAAATATGACATAATAAAATTTATTAGTAAGATTATAAAAATAACAAAAAAAAGGTACCAAAAATTATATAAAAACACATATTATAGAATTTAAAAATAAAAAACTTAGTTTGGAAATTATTTAAATTTTAAAATATAATAATTAAAAATATATTAATATACGGGCCGATCCAAGCCCGATCCAAGCTCGATCCAACTTTGGCTCATCAACTTAGGCCCATGGATTGGGCTATGAGCCTAGGTTTGAGTGATTGGGCTGGCCCAAGCCTGGCCCAAACAATACTTGACGCTCGTAGGGCTTGGGCCTGGCCCAAACAATACTTGACGCCCGTAGGGCTTGGGCCTGACCCAAACAATACTTGACGCCCGTAGGGCTTGGGCCTGGGCCAAGCTTGGGCCATTACTTCTTTGGGCTGGGCCGGCCCAGCCCAGCCCAGCCCAATGATGAGGCTGATCCACAGCTGCACTTTTCACACTGTAGAATATTTATGTGTCCAAAAATATCGACCATTAACGGCAAATCAATCCTTCATGAGTGTTCGTAACCACAGCTTGGTCAAATTACCATTTTACCCTTGTGTTACATCTTGTACCTTAAGTTTCGCTAATCCTCTAATGAACAACCCAATTATGGTCTGACCAATAACCGGAAGTCCCTATCAGGCCAGTGAGAGGGTGAGGCCCTTTGTTCAAGTCCCTAAGTCAGCATTAAAGGGAACACTCATATATTTCCCTAAAGTCAGGACCATCTTGTGGAGTTATGTTCCCAGCTTCCCACTCGGTCTCGTCCCCAAAATGGTAGGAATGTTGAGTTGGCGACTTGGGCCACTCTCACCTATACAAATCAAAGGACGAGCCCTAACAGGCAGGAGTCCATAACTCACCCAAGATTAAGATCAAGTTACCTGATCATCCTATTGAAATATTAATCTATTAGCTAATGGTGTTACAGCTAAAGATTAATTATTTCACGGTCTGGTCTTATACAAACTCATTGTATAAAATACCCTCACTCAGATGTCTGTTGAATGACTTGGGTCAAGTTATTTGTAACTGTTACAAAGTGGGTCGTATCCATAGTGTTACCAGGATAAGGTACCCAACCTTATCCATATACTATAGACCTTTTAGGTCATTATCGGGTCATTATCCACTCGTATATCGAGAGTATATCAAATATATACCCGATATATATATTGTCTCAGCTTCATGAAATAACCTCAGATGTTAGTTTATTGGATTTGGATTAATGCAACTCTAAAATAAACATTAATAACAATTTTATTGAAATAAATAAATCTGTAATTACATTTACAAACCACGAGTTTAGGGCATAAACCCCAACATCGGTAAATAGGATCCGACGACCTGTCATATTGCTTGATAGTAGGAAGTTTGAATTTCGGAGGCACATTTTCTTTCATTATCTCTTCTGCAAACGATGAATCTACCTGATCTATTATCTCTTCAAGGTCGAATCCTTTATCACTCTGTTTTTCATGTGGCTTATCTGTCTGCTTATGTCGACCAGGTGGTTTCCTCTTATCAAAGATAGTTTGCCCGAGGTCTGGTCGGCCATCCTAGTAGTTCTTGCCCCCGCTATGTACCACGGACTTCTGCTGTCGTGTGGTTTTCGGGCCTAGCCGACAGAAGACGTTGTCTCGTGGTTTATCGTTTCCTCCTTTCTTTAGCTTGCTTTGATTTGGTGCGTTGTTTGTTGATTCCTCAACATCTTCAATCTCAGGAGCCTTGCCCTTCCATGGGTCTCAGACAAGTGTAGGTGGCCTCACTTTCTGTTGTTCAAGCCTCTTTAGAAGGATGGATATATTCGGGTGCATTCCCTTAACTTTCTCCTCCAAGACGGCCAATTTTTTCTCTGGTTATCCTAGGACATCAACTGGTTGCTCTTTCTACCTTGGAACCCGTTGACTCCTTTCTCCCAGAATCTGTTCCAGAATTAGTCGAGATGTTTCACCTTCATCTACATCAGGCAAGTATAGCTCCCGATTTACCTTCCTCCTCGGATGGCATTCGTCGTTAGAGTGCTATGGATTCCCTCCAGAGTTCATGTTGATAACTTTTTAGATTTTTAGTCGTCCCTACAGATGACGCCAATTGTTGATGTCAAAATTTGGCTTCACTGGATCCCGCCAAATTCACACCACTCATTATGAATGAAATTAGAAACTGTTGTCAACCTGCAAAACCAATAGCCCTAAATAACAGTGTGGTGCTAGCCACGCCAACTCCGATGCTTAAGTTAGTATTAGAAATAGTCTAGTAGAAAGACTAGGGATTTTAGTGTATCTTTAAGGTTTCGTTTACCCCTCTATTTATAGAAGTTGAATCCTTATTCCTTTAAGAAACCACCTTCTGGGCATATGCAATTTGTAGCGGGTTATCGGTCGGATCGTGGGGTTGCAGGCCCGCTTAGGGGCTTCACAAAGACGAGATAAGTTTGGGTCGGGTTGCATGGGATAATTGGAGAGGCCCTACGGAGTCCTCGACCATCGTCAATTTGGGCCACCTGACTTCGTCTCGTTTGGTCTGTATCCTTGGGCTCTCTTCTCCATCGGTCCAATTTTGGTCTCTTGTTGTTTTGTCGAGCCTCATTTGATCTACCTATAACATTTTCTATTTATTGAAATGTTGGGGAGAAATTAGAACTACTTGAATTAAAACATTTAGACTTTGGAGGCCTACTAATAAATGTAAAAGGCGTTGGTGTTTTAGAATCATCCTCTTTTAAATTTGGTCATTAAAGAAGGGGTATTAATACTTAATTTGTTTTAATAGTCAAAGCCCTTGAAAAGTTAAATGAGGTAAGACTATCAACACTGTGATTTCTTGGGTGATAAAAATAGCTTTGTCATGTAGAGAACAGCGGAAGCTTGGAAGAGAAGGTCTTCTCCGAAAACTCGAAGGAGCGGCCTACCTTAGAACTCAATCACAAAGTAGACTCTGAAAAGCCCATCTGGTTTAAGGTCTCACCTGACTCCAACCTTTGACATTCGATAGGCTGACCTTCGATAACAAACGTCTCGACAGTCTAAATCGCTTAGTCAAATGCCCTGTTTAATGTTCACCTATAAATAGAGAGTCCCATTATGACATTAGGTATTGAATTCTAGCTCGGTCTCATTACTAAGGTCGAACTTAAACTGACTTGAACATCATAGTGTTTGCTTCTCTTATGCATGTCTTCCCTCGCCAAGCGACATTAAAGCTCATTCCCAATCATCTTCCTTGACCTATTCAGACTTTGACTGATAAGTTACATAAAAATTTTGCATAAAAATGATTGGATTGTGGTAGAAAGTAAATGGATTTGGAGCTCCAGGGTTTTGTTTGGGGAATTACAAATAACAGAGGTAATTAGAGTAAATTTTTTTAAAACGAACACGTAAACAGTTAGACTGAGGTGCGGGTATCTCACTCTCTTTAAGGAGAATCAAGCCCTTTGCGGTGTGTTTTTATTTATCAACCACCAGTGCAGCAAGTCCACTCTGGCCTACCTCCTCCAGGATATGTGTGTAAAAAGTAGGACACGATACACTAGGGATACATTAATTTTTTTAAATATATATGTGCGTGCATATTTTAAAATATTATAAATAATTACTACTTCTGAAGTAACTTTTACCTTTAAACATAAACATAGATACCATAACATTCAGACAATAATCAACGTGGTCAACACTATCCAATATCCAATAAAAACAATTCTTACACATAAAAACTAGAAATTAAAACCAAACAAGCCTTCTAAATATTTTCCCTAACATTGTTAGTGTCATCTTCTTCATCCATTTGACTCTCATCATCTGTAAAAACTACGGATTCCAATTCTAGCTCATCCAAAGATAGACTAGCTATTTCTTTCCTTCTCGGCCATTCATTCGGTTCTCCCTCGACCTATGTGCCGCCCGACCCGAACCTATCTTGTCTCGACGCTCGATTCGACAGTAGGCCCGCAACAAAACGCATGGCTCCAGAAGTTCAGATCTCTAGAGCACACTAGAATTCGACTTATGTAAATCCCAAAGGGGTTAAAATTTGACTTCTATAAACAAGAGGGTGAACCAAACACTAAAGGTATGCCTAAATACCCTACTCTCTATACTAAACTAATCCAAATACTAACTTAAGCATCGGAGCCCATGTGGCAAAAGCCACACCAGTCTTAGTGTTTTTTTATTTTGCAGGTCTCATTGATCCCTCTCTATTCTAGAATATTGGTGCGAATTTGGCAGAATCACAGGAGGCCAAATTTCTGCATCAACAATTGACGTCGTCTGTAGGGATGTTTAAGATCTAAAGGTCATCAGCGACGATCTGACTGAGAACTGCTCAAACCTGGGGAGGTTTAGGGTAAAATGAATTGACAAATCCCAGGATAAATCCTGAGAAAAACAAATAGACATGAATTCTAAAGAACATCGACAATGTTCCAGCGAAGATCGTCATTTAGAGGAAAAGACCGACCCGAGACTTAGTCATCACATAGAGCCGCCCACCTCTAATAGGGGAGAATCGGCTGAAGAGATGGAGTTAATTCCTTTGACATCGAAAGAGCGACGAGTCAACATCAGAACTAGGCTGGGGGCAAAGGAGAGAACTAGCTTTATCAATTTTCTCAGAAGCAACGGCGATGTGTTTGCATGGTCACATGACGACATGTCAGGAATCGATCAAGAAATCATGGTACATCGACTCAGCGTGGATAAATATTTTAAACCAGTGAGGCAAAATCATCATATCTTCAACCAAGCCAGGAATGAAATCGTGGTCGAGTAGGTAGATGAACTACTGAAAGCAAAATTTATTCGAGAAGTTCATTACCCAAAAGAAGGCTAATGGCAAGTGGAGAATGTGTATCGACTTTACGGATCTGAATAAGGCTTGCCCAAAAGATTCTTTTCCTTTATCCAGAATAGACCAACTCGTAGACTCTACTGCTGGACATGAAAGATTGAGTTTCATGGACGCTTATGTCGGGTACAATCAAATCAAAATGCATTTGCCTGACCAGGAGAATACTTCTTTTGTAACAAGTCGAGGTCTCTACTGCTATACAGTGATGTTGTTTGGATTAAAAAACACGAGAGCTACATATCAAAGGATGGTAAATAGGATGTTCGTAGCACTGATCGGTCAGAATATGGAAGTCTACGTAAACGACATGTTTGTAAAGAGTCGACAAGTCGATCAACACGAAGCAGACTTAGTTGAAGCATTCGTAGTCTTAAGAAAATATAAGATGAAATTGAATCCAAGCAAGTGTACACTCGGGGTCACCTCAGGAAAATTTATTAGATTTATGATGCACCAGAGGGGAATTGAAGCAAACCCTGATAAAATTCGAGCCATGATAGACATGGATTCACGTAAAAATTTAAAGCAACTACAAAGTCTCAATGGAAAAATAGCACCACTCAATAGATTTGTAAGCCGTGCAAGTGACAAATGTCTCCCTTTCTTTAAAATTATTAGGAAGAAGGGGTAGTTCGAGTGGACAAAGGAAGACGAGCTCGCCTTCAAAAAGCTAAAGAATTACCTAGGTGCAGCACCGTTTCTTTCAAAACCTGTCCCTAGTGAACAAACTTTACTTCTACCTGCTGTATCAGAAATAACGATACGTTCAACACTAGTAAAAGAAGAGAATGACCGCCAGTCTCCCGTTTACTACACAAGCAACGCAATGGTAGATGCAGAGACTAGATACCCACAGATTGATAAGTTAGCGCTAGCACTGATCACTTCGGCTCGAAGGCTACGCCCATACTTCCAAGCACATAAGGTAATTGTTTTAACTAACTTCCCTTTGCACCAGGTCCTACAAAAGCCTGAGACTTCAGGCCGTTTGACAAAATGGACAGTTGAGCTCAGCGAGTAATGACGTCTACTTCAAATCGAGAACGGCGATGAAGGGATAAGTAGTGGCAGATTTCATAGCAGAACTAACACCGATGGAGCACCAAGTTCACAACATCGATTCCCAGCTAGTTCCATATAATGAGGAAGAGTAGCCTTGGACCCTTTATGTGGATGGATCCTCAAATATCAGAGGCTGCAGAGCAGGACTTTTATTAACCTCCCCGGATGGGGAGCGGTTCGAATATGCATTACGATTCAACTTTCATGCTTCCAACAACGAGGCCAAGTAAGAAGCCCTACTAGCAGGATTGAAAATGGCCAGGTATATCGATGTCTCTAATGTACTCATTCTCAACGACTCGCAGTTGATTGTAAACCAAGTAATAGAGGAATTTCAAGCTAAAGAACTGCGGATGGTGCAGTACCTCGTCAAAGTGAGAAGTCAGTTCGACATGTTCTCAAAATATGAGATCAGACAAATTCCCCGCCCCCAAAATGTTAACACAGATTCGTTAGCTCGGCTTGCTGCAGCTTACGAGACAGATTTAAGGAGAATTGTACTAGTCGAAATTCAGCCGAGCATACAAATTCAGGATGGAGGTCCTGCTCTGCAGCCTCTGATCCATTGATCAAATACTTAAAAGAAGGGACTCTACCCACGGAAAAGATGGAGGTCCGGCAACTCCAACAGCGAGCTGCCGATACGTACTAAGAGACGGGAGCTTGTACAGAAGGAGCTACTCTCTACCACTCTTGAAGTGCGTCACCTCAGAAGAGATTAACTATGTCATGAGAGAAATACACGAAGGAATATGCGGCAATCATTTAGAAGAACGATCCCTAAGTCATAAAATCATTCGCCAAGGTTACTATTGGCCAACCATGCTGAGAAATACAACACAATTTACTAAGAAATGTGACAGGTGTCAGCAATTCGCAGCAATACCAAGACAACCACTTGAATCACTGACGAGCATAATGAGTCCTTAACCTTTTGCTCAATGGGAAATAGACCTTATCGGCCCCCTTCCTCAAGGAAAATGCTAGACTAAGTTCGCAGTGGTGGCTGTAGATTACTTCACTAAATGGGTTGAAGCTGAAGCTGAAGCCTTAGCCACAATCACTAAAAAGAAAATTACGGATTTCATCTGGAGAAACATAATTTGTCGCTTTGGGGTGCCTTACACGATTATTAGCGACAATGGAAAACAATTTGACAATGTTACATTTCGAAGCTTCTGTACGGAACTCGGTATCAAGCATATCTGTTCGTCTCCAGCACACCCGCAAGCTAACGAACAAGTTGAAGCGGTCAACAAGATTATCAAAACGAATCTAAAAGCTAATAGGATGTTAATCCCGCAGTGCAGATAGATCTTGTTCTTGAATTTTTTGAAGAACAAAAAGCATACAATTGAACAAGAAAAATACAGGAGAAAATAAAAAACTCACTTTTGAAGAACTGTTCTTCAATGAGTCACCAACGAACACCACCACCAAATCTTCCCGACTATCCTCTAAGAACGAGAACATGCTTGTGGGAGCAACGATTTATAAAATCAAAAGGGGAATCTTTTGAGAGCAAATTGAAAGAGAGAGCTTCTCTATTTTCTTTTGCAGGTGCCAGAGCCGAGAAGACCTGTAGAACTTTTCTGGAGTTGAAACAAACTAACGTTGAGACTTACCCCACGTCACCACTCCCCTGCATTTGTGCAGGGGAGTTGATTTTTTTATTTAATTAAATAATAAACTAATTAAATTAACAAATTAATTTAATTAAATTAAATTTAAATTAATTAAATTAATTAGTAATTAATCTAATTAATAATTATTAATCTAATAAAAAATTAATGAATCAAATTTTAATATTAATTAAATAAATACATAAATAATTAACAATTAATTATTTATCTTTAAATTAAATATCACATATTTAATTAAAACTATATATTTGAATCATATTAAAAAAACTATCCTTGTATAACCTATAGTTTTAATATGAATCCAATTCATATTAATTATTATTAGAATCTCATTTAAATAATTTTTCTCACAATTAATTTTGAATCTTTATCCAAAATTAATATATATTTATATATAATGTATCAATATACATTATTTACATTCCCTTATATAATTTTAACATTTCAAATTATTTCATAATTCTTGATCCTCGTTTTACTTGTTGTGAGCTAGCAAGAGGATCTAATGGACCTATTGATCAGAAGCTCCAACGATACGAGATTAATCGGTCAAACTCATTGATCAAGTTAATCAACATTCGTTAACTACAGGTCACTCCACTAAAGACCCGCAGTTGCACTCTTCTCACTGCATAATATTTTCGTGTCCACGGATATACAACCATTAATGGCAAGTCAATCCTTCACGAGTGCTCGTAACTCAAGTTGGGTCAAATTACTGTTTTACTCTTGAGTTACATCTTACTCCTTAAATACCACTGCTCCTCTAATTAACAACCCGGTTATGGTCCGACCAATAACCGGAAGTCACTCTCAGGCCAATGAGAGGATGGGGCCCCTTGTTCAAGTCCTGGTCAACATTTAAGAGAACACGCATCTACTCCTCTAAGGTCGGGGAGGAGTGAATTCCATCTTGTGAAGTTATGTTCCCAGCTCCCCACTCGGTCTCGTCCCCAAAATGGTAGGAATGTTGAGTCGGTGACTCGAGCCACTCTCACCATACAGATCAAAGAACGAGCCCCCACGGGCAGGAGTCCATAACTCACTCAGGATTGAGAATGAGTTGCTTGGTCATCCTATGAAATAGCAATCTGTTAGTCAAGGGCGTTACATCTAAAAGTTGGCTATTTCGTGGTCCAGTCTTATACAAACTTACTGAATAGGATACCTCCACTCGCATGTCTCCACACGAACGACCTGGATCGGGTCGTCTGTAACATTTACAAAGTGGGTCGTATCCATAGTGTTGCCAAGATAAGGTACCCAGCCTTATCCATATACTATAGACCCTTTAGATTAGTCCCAGGACATTATCTACTTGTATATTGAGGGTATATCAAATATATACCCAGTATGTATATTGTCCCAGTTTGATAATAACCTTGGATGTTTAGTTTGTTGGATATAGACAATGCAATGTTATGAATTCAACAACAAATTGATTAAATATAACTTTATTGAATATAAAATTGTTTTTACATAATTACGAACTATGAGTTTATGGTAACACACCCAACAAAAGCTCGATTAGAAGGACTCAAGGGACTATAGGCTGAAGAGCTTCCTAGTATACTCTGGGCTTACAGGACAACATCTTGCACGTCAACAAGAGACACCATTCTCTATGTCATTTGGTTTTGAAGCAGTTATTCCAGTAGAAATCAGTCTTCCTTCTCCAAGAGTAGAACAATTTAACTTACAAGGAAACAAGGAATCCATACAACTCAACCTTGACCTATTGGAGGAACATCGAGAGACAGCTTGATTGTGGACAACTGAATATAAAACCAAATCGCTCGATATTATAATACAAAAGTTAAAAAACGTAATTTTAAAGAGGGTGACCTCGTATTAAGAAAGCTCATGTCGAACACTAAGGATCCAACTAGTGGAGCATTGAGACCAACTTGGGAAGGCCCATATAAGGTTACCAAAGTTATTCGACCAGGCACCTATGCTGTAGAAAATCAACACGGTAAAGTCCTACCCCATTTGTGGAATGCTCAGCATCTTAAAACATATTACTACTAGATAAGTACCATATTTCTTTTTTTTTTCTTTCTTTCTTTATGCGCATCATGTCATTATTTCTCTTTACTTCTTGCTTAGTCCTTTTTAATTTTACTACGTTAAGTTTTAACATTAAATAACTAGTTGATTCTTACTCACAACTACTTGAAAAATTATCTCTTTATGCATTGTGAATTAGATCTTTTGGCATCTGAAATATAATTCGTTTTTTATTACTTGAGCATTTATTTTTATTCTAAACAAAACTTCTCAAGTGGGGGCATAGGTAAGTTAATCAACATTTGATTAAAGAATTCGAACTGGAACAAATCTGGAAGGAAGCCGATAAGTTGAAAGCCAATCAGTGAAATTGGAGAAAAAATTCTCAAAGGTGTTGAGAAAGGCATGGGTAAATGCCTATCAAGGTTAAAACAGAAAGCTGGCAAGCCAAGACCAATCAATAAAACCCAAGGTATAAAACCAGTTGGCAAATGTCAAATTAGGTTAGAAATCTGAGGGTTTTGATTAAACTCAAGGCAAAAAACCGACAAAAGCCAAATAAGTCAGAAATCCAAGGTCGACTAAACTCAGGGTATAAAACTATTGGCGAAAACCAGATAGGTTAGAAATCCAAGAGTAAATCCTGGGTATAAAACCGTTGGCAAAAGCCAAATAGGTTAGAAGCTCGAGCATGATACCACTGGCCCAACTAAAGGTTAGATCCTAAGGCCAAAATTGATATAGAAATGAGTGATCACGGAGTGCACGGGGAAAGCGTATAAGAGGAGCAAGCTCAAATTAGCTCAAATAAAGCTTATGCTCAAAGTCAACCCAATCATGAGCTAATCATTATGCCACAAGGTCCAATCACAAGAGCTAGAGCTAAAAGACTATAAGAAGGGTTGAATGGTCACTTCCAAGTTAAGGTGTTCACACTTGATGAAGAGTTGCATCCCTTCAAGTTTGAAAAGACATCTTGTCATCCAAGAAACTTCATGAATCTAAAAATCCAGATTCATCCACATATTTAATTTATTATGTATTTTTCAAGAGTTGTGTCTTTTCATCCAAAGGTCGTGTCTTTTCAATTACTATAAATAGGGATGTACATTTGCTTTTAGAAAACAACATTTGATGAATGAAAATTTCATATTGAGTTTAATCTCTCTCAAGCTTTAAGCTTTCTTTGTATTCTTGTGTTTAGAATGCATGTTTAGAACTTTCAATCTAGTTTGATCAATTAGGTTGTGGAGAGTTCGAAATCTTGAAGATAGGAACAAGTTCTCTTTTCTTCTTGATCTTTGATCATCTTACCAAGCATAAATCTGTTTAGCTTTCTTGGGGTTGGTTCATCATCTTGTTATTGGGGTTATTATTGTTATTGTTGTGGGGGTTCACCTTGAATAGGAGAGTTCTCATGTATAATTGAGATAGTTCCTTTATCATTTGGTATCAGAGCTTAGGCTCTAACCAGATTATATCTTTATCCGCTTTCCATTCTTCTTCATCTTTCTTTCTACTTTCAACCATATCTAAATCCACTACGTGTGACTCTTTACTTCTCATATTTGATTCATCTTTTATCATACTTGCTGAAAAAAAAAGTTTGTTTTCAAGGAAAAAAAAGTGACTCTTCGTCTTCTTTTGATTCACACCATTTCACTCATATCTCTTTATTTTCTATTCCATTTTCTTTTGTTTCCTAAATCTTTGATTTTACGACTTTTCACATTCTATGCTATATTGATGTGTTCTTGCATGATTCTTATAAGAATACTATAAAGACTAGCTAAAGTTTGAGATATTAGAAGTCATAATGTTTCACCAAAGACGAAGACGTCATGAGAATCACGTTAGTGAGGACCCGTTTTGGAAGTCTATGAGAGATAATTTTGCTGACATGCGCAAATCCATGGAGTACATTTCAACGTTAAATCAAGAATTAAAATTGAGGGATCAAGCCAAGGAGAGACAAGCTGCACAATTCGTTCAAAGGGAGGAAGATTTTCCCGAGCCTCAAGAGGATGACAAATCAATGCAAAATGAGAGAGAACATCCAAATCTCCAAAAGGATGATTCAAAAAATGTTGAGGTCGTTATGTATGATGTCAAAGAGGAAGATTCAAATGATGAGATTGTTATGGGTGATGCTCAAGAGGAAGATTTAAATGATGAGGTTGTTATGTTTGATGAGAAGACAATCGAAGATTGTAATGAGTTATGCTCTAAAAAAGAAGTGGAGACAAAAGTAGTAGAAACAAAGGACGGTGAAAAAAGTGACAAACGAGAGAAAAGTGTTGATGACCATATAGGTTTGGTTACGAGAGTTTCTGAAGCTAGTATTGTTTTGTTTTCAAAACGACATATACAAGAGCTTGTAACCAAACGAAGTTGCTTTCTAACGGGTGTACTTAAACCAATTGTACCAAGTTTTTCTTTTGAATTCTTGCACGAGGTCAAACTGCTTGTTGAAAAGCAAAATTCAGGAGTTGCTTTTAAAAAGAGCCAATTTCGTTCACATGGGACATATGAATCCAAGAGGCTGCACAAGAAGCATCATTCCAACTTCACTTCCTACCACATCCAAGACAAGAAATTCAAAGCAGAGGGGGATCCAAGTAGTACAAGGCCGTGGAATGCACATGGCTTCAAATTTTCCATGCAAGGAGATTCTTTAGATTCGAGGACGAATCTTTTCGAAGAAACGGAGAATGATATAGAAATAAGTGATCATTAAGTGCACGGGGAAAACGTATAAGAGGAGCAAGCTCAAATTAGCTCAAATAAAGCTTATGCTCAAAGTCAACCCAATCATGAGCTAATCATTATGCCACAAGGTCTAATCACAAGAGCTAGAGCTAAAAGACTACAAGAAGGGTTGAATGGTCACTTCCAAGCTAAGGTGTTCACACTTGGTGAAGAGTTGCATCCCTTCATGCTTGAAAAGACATCTTGTCATCCAAGAAACTTCATGAATCTAAAAATCCAGATTCATCCACCTATTTAATTTATTATGTATTTTTCAAGGGTTGTGTCTTTTCATCCAAAGGTTGTGTCTTTTCAATTACTATAAATAGGGATATACATTTGCTTTTAGAAAACAAAATTTGATGAATGAAAATTTCATATTGAGTTTAATCTCTCTCAAGCTTTAAGCTTTCTTTGTATTCTTTTGTTTAGAATGCATGTTTAGAACTTTCAATCTAGTTTGATCAATTAGGTTGTGGAGAGTTCGAAATCTTGAAGATAGGAACAAGTTCTCTTTTCTTCTTGATCTTTGATCATCTTACCAAGCATAAATCTGTTTAGCTTTCTTGGGGTTAGTTCATCATCTTGTTATTTGGGTTATTCTTGTTATTGTTGTGGGGGTTCACCTTGAATAGGGGAGTTCTCATGCATAATTGAGATAGTTCCTTTATCAAAAATCTAACGGTTAAAACTAACCGTATAGTAGTGTCCAAGAAACTTGATTACAGCCAATAAGAGAAAATAGAGGCTAGGAAAGCCAGCCCATAAAGACGACAACCGACAGGGACAAAAAGGTAAGAGGCAAGCAACAAGTACTCTCAATATAGAAGCCTTAACATGCTTTTTGTCTTCTATTTTGAGAGTGAGCGCTACTGTTATGGGAGCATAAAAGAAGAACGGACCAAGCGACAGAAGGAAAATTCAGACGCTTGAATCAGGTAAGCACCAAAGCCCGTCGACCCGGGTCGGCCATCGGCATCAACCAGGCCTCAGCGTCGAGACCTTCTCAGAGCCAAGGTGTTTTCGGCCAATGGCCGAGAACCCTCCTTCGGTTCTCTCTCGACCTCTGTGCTGCTCGTCCCGAGCCTATCTTTTCTTAACCCTCGATTCGACAATAGGCCGGCAACGAAACGCATGGGCCCAGAAGTTCATATCGCTTGAGCACACTATAATTCGACTTATGTAAATCCCAAAGGGGTTAGAATTTGACTTTTATAAATAGGAGGGTGAACCAAACCCTAAAGGTATGCCTAAATATCCTACTCTCTATACGTAACTAATTCAATACTAACTTAAGCATCGGAGCCCGTGTGGCAAAAGCCACACGGTCTTAGTACTTTTCTATTTTGCAAGTCTCATCGATTCTTCTCTATTATAGAAGATTGATGCGAATTTGGCAGAATTCCAAGAGGCCAAATTTCTGCATCAACATTGAGCATACCTGTTGTACGATTTATGTTCCGTTGTGCTAAGTGTACACAACCGTCGTAGCAAGTGATAAAAAGAGATCGTATCCACAGGGATTGATGGTTAAATACTTCAAGGCTTCACTTAAGACCACACACCAAAATCCAAGATGTTTGTAATACAGGGTAGGGCTGATCATCAGTCGGTTGGGGTCGGTTTTTGGCCGATTCCAACGCTGAAATCGACCACGTCGGTTTCCAAATATGAAAACCGATGGTTTCCCTTTGTAGTTTGGCACCGACCGGCCGATTGATTGGTTCGGTCGGTCGGTTTGTCGGTTTAACCGACAAATTTTTAGATTCACGTCGGTTTAACTAAACAATCTGTCATGACTGGGTCGGGGCTGTTGGAACGGCAAGGGCGACCGGTGAAGGCGACTGATGAGTGTGCTATTATTGTCATTGAGAAATAAGAACTAAAAAAACTTCGAAAGATTGCGTCGTCAGTGAGAAATAAAAGAAAAGAAGACATGGTAAAGAAAAAGAAAGGAAGAAGATGGAGAAGAAAGATAAATTAAAAGGTAAGAGAGACAAACCGTGAAGAGTGAAAGTGGTGAGAGATAAGATTTTGAGAGAGGAGAGGAAAGAGAGAGAGAGTAATAAATGAAAAGGTAAATAATGAGTGATTTAGGCAAATGAAAGATGAGAGAGGAAAGAAAAACCATTAAAATAATATAAAAAAGTTGGGTAGTTTCTAGAAAACCGTGAACGCCCATGGTTTTTCTTAAAAACCACCTTGAAAAACGGGCATCTTTCCCAATCTAATCCATAATCAATCGGTCGGTCGGTTTTTCCTTATTTGAAACTGCCGATCGATCGACTGGTCGGTTTTACACCCGACCGATCTGTAGCTGAAACCAATCGAACCGACTAGTTCGGTCGGGGCGGTTTTTCGGGGTATGATGCTCACCCCTAATACAGGGAAAGTAAATAAACTTGAACCAAAATATACAATGACGATTCTCTGTTCTAAAATAAGTTGGAATCAAATAACTCTAACTGAATAAGGAACATACACAAATAAGAACTCAAGTACTGATGTTAAAACGATAAGGGGAAAGAGTCTATGTGACTTTTGTGGACTTATGCAGATAATGCTAAAGCATAAATGATGATAAAATACTAGCCAAAACAGACGTGGAGTCCTCCCAGACCTCCCAGATTTTCTGCTACTCAAGATTTAGACAAACTTGCTGGCATATGAAAATAGTTTATAACCTTACTAGGTGAGCCTTATTCCTAAGTACCCACATTCTAACTAAAGCAGAATCTAGCACAAGTTGAAGCTAAATACATCCCATTACAATTTCCCAAGAGTTAATGGAAAAATATCTCAACATGTTAATCAAGCACATTGAAAATATAATTAAAAACAACATTCAACTCAATATTCTTCATCATTTAAAACAATAACAAAGTTTACAGCCCTTCAAGAGTTCACAACATCCTCCCCTTCACAAATAGGGTTTAGCTACGCACGGTCATAAAGAGAAAACAAAGACAAAATAAGAAGAAATACAAAGATGAAGCTAAGGAGGAAGAGATGGAGCTGACTGTTCAGCTCCAAATGGTTCCGCTGGTCTTAGTTTGCTACAGCTTCGGGTTCTTCTTCGACTTTTTGGAGCTTCCTATTTTTAGTGAAGTGAGAGTTCTTTCTCAAAAAGTGTGTGTGGGGCTTCCTTCAATGTAGGTATGTATACCCACTTGGTTTTTAGAGCAACATCAGATAGAGTGGACCACCAACTCTCACTCCCAAATGATTCTCCATTTTTACTGTGGTAACTCCTAGTTAAAGTCTTGTCACTGTCAGCTTTTGTCGTTTTTTGCTTTCTCTAGATTTCGATATTGCAGCATCAACAATGCCTCAAATAACTCTCTTTTGGAGAGTTATCAATACACCTTCACCATAGTCTAGCCTAGTACTTGGCCACTTCTTCGTTTTCATTAAATTTAGTCTTATGAACCTATTTCACTCCAACTCTCTTGGACCCTTCAGGCAATTCCACCAATTCCCATGTACCATTCCTCTCTATTGCCTCCATTTCAACATCCACACAGTTTTTCTTTATTTCTCACATTTTCCATAATCATAAAAAAAAAATATAGGATCGACTATTGCAAACATAAGAAATTGAGCATCTTCATCCTCTTCAGAAAGTCCATCTCCTATCATATAGTCTTTCATCCATATTGGTGGCATTCTATTCCTTTCTTCATGTGAGCTAGTAGAACCTCATTCAAATGATGGATTGAAATTGTGAATTCCCTCATCATCAATATCAGATGCGGACCCATCTCCATTCTCATCAGTTTTCTCCACATTTGAATGATCATCCCATTCTAAATTACATATAATCTCAGCGTCATGCTTCTTATCCCAATCCCAACACTTGTCTTCTTCGAATACAACATCTCTACTGATTATAATCCTTTGTGAAATAGGATTATAAAGTTTGTATGCCTTAGACTCTTCACTAATTTCAAGCAAGGCACAACTGATGCTCTTATCATCCAACTTACGCACATGGACATGTGAAACACATCCAAAAACTCGAAAATATTCAATAGAAGGTTTACATACATCCCATCTGGAACTTGATTTTTAACTGCCATTGTTGGACTTCAATTTAAAACATGCACTGCTCAGTTGACTGCTTCAGGCCAAAAAGTTTTTGGAATTTTTTTTCTCTGAGAGCATGCTATGAACCATATTCATAATGGTCCTATTCTTTCGTTCCACAACTTCGTTGTGTTGTAGTGTGTAGGTTGCTGTCAATTGTAAAAAATTGTTGAATTCATGTGATGTAAATTCCCCTCCTCGATCCGTATGTAATTTTTTTAACAAAGAAACTGGATTCTTTTTCAACATGAACTTTAAATTTTCTGAAAATAGCAAAGACTGCAGTTTTCTCTATCAAAATATAAACTCACGTTTTTCTACTGAAGACATCGGTAAAAGTGATTAAATACCACTTTTTGTTGTTGGATATTGGCGTGAGCAGGCAGCAAATGTCAGCATGTATCAATTGTTGAACTTGTGATGCTCTCCAAGTACTTCTTTTTGGAAATGTATCTTTGTGTTGCTTGCTTATCATAAAACCCTTGCACAACTTTGATGGAGACATTAGTTATGGTAGACCATTCACCATTTCCTTTTGTTGAAGAGTCTTCAAGCCTTTAAAATTAAAATGACCATATTTGCAATGCCAAAGATATCGTATTGAAACAAGAATGAAAGCTCTTTCTCTTGCAATTGTCCCACACTCAGCAAGTTATTCCTTAATTGCAGCACATAAAAAACTCCAGTAATACTCTGCATCACATCATTCACTTTCAACCTCAGATTACCCTTCCCTGCAACCACCATACTTGTATTGTCACCTAACTTCACTGTATCACTGAAATTTTCATCAATATCAGTAAGATAATCTTTCTTCCCACACATGTGATTGCTGCAGCCTAAATCAAGAAATCATGTATCCATTTTGATGGGTACATCAACATCTACAGAAGCCATTAACAGCATCTTGCCTTGAGCCTCTGCATAGTTGACCTCCTTAGTAGGACATTCCCATTGAAAATGCCCCAACTTATGGCAGTTGAAGCATTCTACTGTTGGGATTGGTGAAACCAAATCAACATCAGAACGAGCTAGGATCGAGTCAGGGTCAAGCTGGGATCGCATCGGGTTGAAGCGGGAATGAAAAGATTGAAAAATGAGAAAGTAGTTTTTTTTGTCGCGGGCACAACGCAGCAACGCTAGGGACAACTCTTCACCGCCACTTCAAAATCCAGAAAAAAAATATGAGCGCAAGACGTCTTTCTTTGCTACAATGTCTATAGCATTGAGACATGTACAGTATCTCAACGCTGCAATAAAGGTGTTTAAATACACCTTATTTTTTTGTTTTAAGTTGAGCCGAATAGTGCAGCTGTGGGTTTAATTCAAAATCAAAGGAGCAGCTGTGGGTATTATTCAGCAGCTGAATTGGGAGATTTTGTGGCAAATCAGAGGCGACGGCTCGAGGTTGGTAGCATACAGAGGGGTAGATCGAGATCGACTTATTTGGGTAATTAGTTCTTGATTTTATTATGAGTTTTCATTCTTGCTCTTAAGTATCATTGTGTTGATCATTGTGTTAAATACTTTGAAGCTAGGAGTTTTTTTGTTGAGACATCTAGAGAGTGCTTGTATCCGATCTGTGGGAAGATATATTTGAGAATGCTTGTATCCAATCTGATAATAGTGGACCCCGCATCTGATAGACTGAATGGTAGTCCATAAACTGTTGGGGTGAATCAGTATAAATATGTTGTGTCGTTTTATCCCGCGCTCAATTTCCCAACATTCTACAATAGATTTGTCCAAGTTTTGTCTGCATCTTCCCCCATTCTCTTCCTCTAAAGCTTCCACGGCCTCGACCTCTGCTTCCAAAATGATCGCTAGAAGAAATCTTCAAAGCATGTACTTCGTCTACTAAAGAGTTTTTCTTCATACGTTGCTCATGGACAAGTAAGCTGCTTTGAAGCTCATCAATTGATAACAGACTTTTATCCTTAGCCTCCTCAATAGCACACACCACATGATTAAACTTATTGAGTCATTGATCGTAAAATTTTGATGACCACTTCGCTATCACTCTTACTTTCATCATTTGCTTTCATCTTGTTAACTATGGTAAGAGTTCTAGCAAAATACTCAATTACATATTCTCCTTCCTTCATTTCAAGAACCTCAAACTCCTTACGGAGAGCTTGCAAATGCAACTGCCTAACTTTTATTGCACCTTGATGTTTCTGCCTCATCGAATCCCATATGCTCTTTGATGTTTCCTTGTTGAGAATTGTGTCCAAAATTGTGTGATCTAGAGCTTGAAACAAGTAATTCTTTACTTTAGATCTTCAGCTTCTAATCTTCAATATTCGTTTTCTGTACCTCTGTTAAGTCACTACCTTCTGCTACTGTAGGTATTCCATTTGCCACCACATCCCAGTATTCCTCTGATTGCAAAAATTCCCAATGAACATTGCCCAATGATCATAATACCCATCAAATTTTGGGACAGATGGCTGTACAAAAAAACTCTCTGTTGCCATCTTTGAGTTACCACTCACGTAGAAATAGTTGTTTCTAATTCAATTAGGCCCCGAGTGGCTCGGATACCAGATGTCAGGGATGAGTTTAGAGTACAGGAAAGTGAGGAAATTCCAATGTCTAATTGAATATGAAGATCTGGCTTATTAATAACCTTACAAAACAGAAATAGCAGGAAATACGTAACATAAAGCTAACTAAGCTAAAACTAATTCAAACGCTAAAAGAATTTTAGGAATAGGAAACAAACAAGCTAGGATTTAACTCACCAAAAGCATAATTTTCTAACACGAAGTAGTCGAAGAAGACGCAAGAAATCGGTGAGAATTGAAGAAAATCGCGAGAAGAAGTGAGAAATCGCAAGAAATAGAGGATGTTTTTTGTGTCGTGTGTGGCTGTTCATAAATCAAAGGAGGAGGAGGCGTGATGGTAATAACCTAACGGGCTTAGGCCTTTCAAAATAAAAAAAACAACTAATTAAAAATGGCTGGAAAAGATGATTTAAAAAACCGTAGAAGCGTGTCACGTGCGTGTCTGGCGTGTGTCAGCTGCGTGTCCAATAATAAAAAAGTTAAGAAAATTCCAACACTCATTTTCACGTGTCAAACGTGTGTCGGTGTCCGAATCTATTTGGGGGTTGAAAATCATATTGCCATGTAGAGGACAGAAAAAGGTCCAACTTTGGAGGTCGTCTTCCTTTTGTTAGCCTACCTGAAGTGGCCAACTTGAAGATCTTCCCTTTGGTGGCCGAGCTGAAGATCTTCCTTTCGGTGGCCGACCTGAAGTGGCCGACCTAAAGAGCTCTACTGAGGGCCGACCTGAAGAGCTCCACTGAGGGCCAACCTGAAGAGCTCCCCTAAGGGCCGACCTGAAGGCCTTGCCTGATGGCCGACCTGAAGAGCTCCCTTGAGGGCCGACCCGAGGCCTTCCCTAAAGGCCGATCTGAAGGTCTTCCCTGAAGATCATTCAAGGGAGGAACAACCTTCCATACTTAGTCAAATTCTAGATGACAAGAGTATGAACTGGAATAGCTACTCCCAATAGGGCGACCTTGGTCCCAACATGCTCAACCGCTGGTCGGATTCCTTGTCGAGTACCTCAACCTCTAAATAGGGCACTTCACTCTTCAGTCAGGTATCATATTTTAGCTCGGTCTCCATACTAAGGTCGGACTCAAAACTGTCGAAGTGTTTGTTCCTTTATGCAGGTCTTTCTTCGCCAAGTGGCCTTTCAGCTCATTCTTGACACTAGCTCATCCCAGTCAGTCGACCTTGACCCTTCAAGTTGGTTATCCCTTTCCAAGGATATCCAAGCTCTTCCCACGGTCATACTTGAAGCAGGTCAAGCGCTTTCCGCAGTAATACCTAGAGCAGGTCGAGCTCTTCTGCATGGCCGACCTTGACCAGGTCATACCCCGTCACATTTTTTTGCATAAACAATGTTTGACACCAACATCGACACCTTGCCAATTTTGACGTGCCGATGCTTCTTAAGTTGTGATCAAACAACTCCCAAAAAATAGATCCGACCGATCAAAACCGATCGAAGGTTCGGTTGATTGGTTTAATTAAATTTTTGGTTGAAATCAGTTTTGGAATATATAAAATCGGTTAAAAATCAGTAGGTTTGGTCGGAATAATGATTTCCGATCGATCGATTCGTGATAGTTTATATAAAAAAATTAAATACTGTTTTAAAACAGCCTTTCACATTGCATTTAATGTCGTGTGTGCCGCCACAGTCTAAAAACCAGTGCCAGTGGTGGTTTTCAATGTTTTTATTTTTATTTGTTTATAACTATTTTTTTATTTATCTTTTCTATTCTTTTTAAAAGTTTTCTTCCTTCTCACCCTCCATCTCCATCGTTTTTGTTAATTTCTCTCATTTTCCATTCTTTTTCTCTTATTTTCCCTTCTTTCTTTCCTCCATTTTTTCTTCCAACATCTGTTTCATTCCATTTTGTTATGACCACTTTCGTTTTTCTAGCATCTCTTTCACGGGGGAAATTTGAATATATGACCTCACTCATAATAGAAATTGAAGTTATGACCCCCTTTTGAAAAAACTTAATTTGTGAACCCAACTACCCTTATTTATGACCCCTTTCAAAATTTGTAGAAGTGAAATTACTCTATTACCCTCATGTTTCAAATTCCACATCTTTCCATTCTCATTCTCGGACCCTTCCTGTCCCTACATTCCCAAAAGTAAAACCCTAAACCTATATACTCGAACCATTTGTCTCCCTCCGTTCCCTCCCTATTCTCGGACTCTTCGTCTCATCCATCCATAGTGAACATTCTATTTCATCTGTTCCAACGTTTTGCATCCACCATCACCAACCAACATCATCGTTGTCTTGGATCTCGGAGGAAGCGAGGTTATTGGCTCGAATCTTCAAAAATTTTCGTTACTTAGTGTTAGATTTCCATTTTTGGTGCTATCTGAAGCAGCCAATTTGTTTTACGGTAGATTGTAGGGCTCCAGATATAGAAAATAGAATAATCGTTTTCCAGATTCGATCCTGGATTCAATCCCATACTCAATCCCAGATTCAATCCCGTACTCAATCCCGTATTCAATCCCAGACTCAATCCCGGACTCAATCCAGAAAATTGAATAAAACTACGYGAGATAAGAAAAGAGTTAACAAAATAAACAAAATAAAATAAAAATTTTGCTTCATCCCGGACGGTCTCGGCGAGACACTTCCCGGACTGTCCCGGACCATGGTCTGGGACAGTCCGGGAAGTGTCTCGGACCAATCTTGGTTCGAGATCAGTCCGGGATGTGTCTTGGATCATGTCCCGAACCAAATTGCACCAAGATTGAATGCAGGATAAAATTATTCAATCTCAGTGCAATATAACTTCAATCCCGAATCGAGTATTGATCCGAGACAACGATCTGAACCACGTTTTTTTTTTCTAAGAACTTCATTCCAGCAAAATATATTGATGGAGAAATATTTCAAATAATTTCAACAAATTTAAAGTAAATATTTTGAAAGTATAACATACCTAACTTTTCAAAAGTGAAAATTTGGAGACAATGATTTTGGATAGTGTGTAGATAATATGATCAAACACGTGGACAACAATATTTGTTTGAGAGGATTTAAAAAATAAAAATTTGTTTGTTTTAGAGTTCAAACCATATGAAACATGAGTTTAGAATTTGGTGGATAGGTAGGTGAAAATTTAATGTATCATAAATGTATATTTATTAACCCAGGAGGGTAAATTCGTCTTTTTCCAAAGATAAAAATTTGAAGAAATCAAACATATGGAGAGGTGGGGTCACAAGTTAGGTTTTTTCAAAAAATGGTCATAAATCTAAAATCAATTATGGGAGGGGTCATGTATTCAAATTTCCCTCTTTCATTCCATTTTGTGTGGGCCACTCTCATTTTCTTTCAAACATTTTATCTCTTTTCTTTCATCTTATTTTGGTCTCTTTCATTTTCTTTCAAAATTTTCCACTTTTCCATCCACTCGTTGCATTTCATCCACTCGTGCTAAATGCAATGGTCATAGTAAGACATTTTTTTGTGTTCTTTTCTCATTCATGTTTTGTTATTTTTGTAGTTCTTCTTCTTCAGCATTTTTCTTTAGTATTTTTTCTTTTATTAAAAAAATCGAAAAATCGACCGACCGAACCGATCGTTTGGATCGGTTCGATCGGTCGACGCAACAAAAGGAACGGAGATATGTCAGTTTCCATTTTAGGAAACCGACATGGTTGGTGTCGGTGTTGGCTAAAAACCAACCCCGATCGACCGATTATCACCCCTAGGTTGTAGGTAACAAGTGGGTATTCAAACTTAAATCTATACTATATTAAAAAGGGAAGATTTTGAAAAAACATTTTTTTACCATTATATTCATTTATCTATTTTTTTCTTTTTAATAACTTTGATTAAAAAGTGAAAAGTTATGAATATGAAAGTTATGTTGGTTTATTTCTAACAATTTATTATTTTACTTTAATTGGAATTAACGGAATTCAAAAGGTGTTGGAATCTCAAAAGTTTTTCAACTTATATCCCTCCTCTACATGTATATATATGAGTTCCTTCCTATTTTCTCCTACAACAATTTAGCTCTCTCTTTGCTTCTTTTCATCTCTTTATTCATTCTTTTAAATTTTATAGATTTAATAGTGTCATATTGCACAATGGCTTAGAACATTGAGGGCTCATTTGATAACGTTCCCGTTTCCTGTTTCTTGTTTTTGTTTCTCATTTTTTGAGAAATAGACATGTTTGGTGACCCATCTCATTTCTCGTTTCTAAAATTTGATAAACGTTTCTAAAAAAAGGAGCCAAATTTTAGAAACTACAAAAAGTAATTTCGATCTTTTCGTTTCTGTTTTTTTTCATGTCTAGATGCGGTCTTTCTAAAATACTATTTTTCGTACTAAATTTCATATAAACAGTCTTTGGTCAATTGGTGTACAGGTGCGTCAGCATTCTCTCCCACACATTAACCCAAGTTTGATTTCCAATCTATATCTATATCTATAATATATTAAAAAGTACGGATGTGGAAGAAATTTTTTTGGACAATATTACCCTTAACTTTTTATTAAATGGCATGTATATCTTTATGGGGAAAATTGACAAAATAAGCCTTCTGTGAGGGCTTCTTAAGTTTTTTAATCGTCCTCCTCAAAACACAAGTTTTCTAGTCACCTGCTGACATCACCTACTTTGCCAAATGACCTCCCATGCCCCTCCTTGCTTTTTTTCTCTTCCAGACTCCATCTCTCTTCTCTCTCTCCTCCTCTCTCCTCCTTTTCTTAGATGTGCTTGATCTTCTCCATGATTTCTACACAACATACACCAGTTTTTGGGCATCTCCACTAGGAATTCGACGAGTGGAGATCCCGTTCGGTTGTCGTCCGCTGCTTCCATCTCGAGCTCTTGCGCCTCCCTGGTGGCCTCTCCGGCGACACCGTTGAACGATGACAACATTGCCGGCGGTGAGAAAGAGGGAGAGAATAATTTGCATATGAAATACGATAAAATTTTCCTTATTATTTTTCCCAACTCTTTCACCCTCTCTTCTAAAATCAAATTTTCAAGATTTTAAAAAACTTTCCTTCTTTACACAATATACTGCTATCTTCTACCAAACTCTCAGCCTCCAGCTCTTGCACGTCCCTCTTGTACGGACTATCTTCTTCTCCATGAAACCAAATGCGTCGAGGAGAGAGGGGAGAGAAGAGAGAGGGACAAAGCGAGAACGAGAGAACGAGAGCGAGGTCATCGATAGAGCGAGATCGAGAAGGACTGATTGAGAGAGCGAAATCGAGATAATGTGATCGAGAGGGAGAGAGATCGAGAGAGAGAGAGAGAGAGCGAAAGGTGAAGAAGTGGTGATAATAACGAAAAAGATGGGATGGTTAGGAAAAGAAGGGATTGTTTTCTTCTTCTTTTTTTTTTTCCTTACTCCACCAAATTGAATTAAATTAAATTTTAAATTTAGGATTAGAGGAGCAGATTTATGAGGAAGAGATTAAGGAAAAAACTGGATTTTTTTTTATACTTTCACCTAATTGGATAAAATTTAAAATTTACAATTAAAGGAGGACTACCTAATTAAATTATAAATTTGAATTCTAATCCTAATCAAAATTAGGGGAGATATTAAAGGAGAGATTTATGTTAATTTTTAAATGATTCGTTCAAATAATTAAAGAGGAAAAAACAATTAAGGAAATAGATTAAATTTCAAATTTGAATATACTAAAATTAATGCGATTGAAATTTGGTTCACTAAATTTCAATTATAATTTTAAATTTTAATTAAAAAATCTTCTATTTTTAAATTTGAAATTTAGTTCCTCTCCATTCCAATTTTTAAAATTTCAAAAGGGATTGTTTTATTTTTTTTTTCTTTACTTCACCAAATTGAATTAAATTAAATTTTAAATTCAGGATTAAAGGAGCATATTTATGAGGAAAGAGATTTAGGAAAAAACAGAATTTTTTTTTAATACTTTCACCTAATTGGATAGAATTTTAAATTTACGATTAAAGGAGTACTACCTAATTAAATTATAAATTTGAATTCTAATTCTAATCCTAATCAAAATTAGGGGAGATATTAAAGGAGAGATTATGTTTATTTTTCAAATGATTCGTTCAAATAATTAAAGAGGAAAAAAACAATTAAGGAAATGATTAAATTTCAAATTTTAATATACTAAAATTAATGAGATTGAAATTTGGTTCACTAAATTTCAATTATAATTTTAAATTTTAATTAAAAAAAATCTTCTATGCTTAGTATTTTAAATTTGAAATTTCGTTTCTCTCCATTCCAATTTTTAAAATTGTTTCTCGCTCAATTCTCGCTCTCGCTCACTCATCTCCCGTTCTCTCTCTCGCTCAATTCTCTCTCTCTCAACTTTCTCTCTCTCTCAACTTTCTCTTATTCAACTCTCTCTCTATCTCCTTCCTCATCCCATCGTAAGTCGAACTTCCTTCCTCTCCTGAGCCTCTTTCTTTGACGAAAGACCTCCCTCGTCTGCTTTAATGCATCCGTCGCTGGCGATTGTTGAAGGTCACGGGAATCATGGAGGCTGCTAGTTAAAAAATGGTGAGAGATTTAAAGTTTTTTTTTTTTTATAGTAGAGTAAACAAGAAAAAACTCATGCTTGCAGAAGACATGGAAAACAGAAAGAGAGAAGAACAAAAAACGATGAGAAGAAAAAAATCTGGAAAAGGAGGAAGATGAAGGTAGAGAGAAGAAATAAAGAAAAAGAGAAATAAGGGAGGAAAACCTAAAAACTTTTGGTAGTAACGTAAGGAGGGGTATGAGAGGTCATTTGACAAAGTAGGTGATGTCAGCAAGTGACTAGAAAACTGGATTTTTTTAATATTATTATATATTAAACTTATTTTAAAAATATTGTTATTTAAGTAAAAATATTTGAAATAGGGTAGTTTATGAAACTTTTTTTAAAAATATGGTTGTTTTAAAGAACCAAAGGATGGTCGTCTCAAGAGACGACCATTCCACGTGGTTGTCTCTTGAAGAGACGACCACGATTAATTAAAAAAAAATGAGATGGTCGTCTCCATCTCCTAAATTGAAAATAAATTACCTAAAATTTATTTTTTTAACACTTCTGTATATATTAAATAGTTGCAAGTTTTAATTCCATTAACTTTTTCATTTTTTATTTTTTTTAACACTTCTATAGATATTAAACATTTTTAAATTGGTTTGTTTTTTGAAATTATATTCGCATTCATTTTGTTTTGCATTTAAAAAGTTAGAATACGAAGAATTATATCATCATTATCTAATAATGTTTAATTATAGAATATTATAGAAGTAGTAGAATATAAAAAATATAAAGCAAATCTATAAAATAAAAAATAAAAAAAAAACTCATTCTTAATCACCTTTTATGGTTCACACCTACTCTTCAATCCACCATACCTCATTTATTAAAAAACCTCATACAAAAGTTTTTCATTTCCCCAAGACACAAAAAATATTTTGACATTAAAAAGACTCAAACGTGATACCTTTGTCTGCAATATTTTTTTTCATTAACTTTTTTACCTTTTTTTTTATTTTAACATTTCTATATAGTTAAACATATTTAATTGGTTTATCTCTTGAAATTATATTTACATTTATTTTGTTTTGCATTTAAAAGTTAGGATGTGAACAATTCTCTCATCATTATTTAATAGTATTTGTCTTTTGAAATTCTATTAGCATTGATTTTTTTATAGGAAAGATTTTCACATCATTATTTAATAATGTTTAATTATAAATATTAAAGTAGTGGATCTCAAAAGTTTGAAACTTCTTCATCCATTCCAACTATAAAAGGATCTCTTCCATTCATTTCTAACACAATAATTTGAACTTTGGTTTCTTTCTTTCTTCTTCTACTTTTATTTTTTATTATTATTTTTACTTCTCTCTCTCGATTTTTAATTTGTAAGGTTTTTTAATTTTGAAATTACACTAGATCACATCCAAATTTCTTGAAAAAAATTTCCATTAATAGTGTTGATTAAAGAATATTAAAAAATTTCAGAATCTCAACATTTTTAAAACCTCTTCCTTCCTATAAAAGACTCTCATCCAACCTCATTTATTTTATTAAAACTCATACAAAAGTTTTTCATTTTCCCTCAAAACACGAAAGTATTTTGACATTAAAAAAAAAAACTTCTCGAACTTCATACTTTGTCGGTAAATTTTGATTTCATTAAATTTTTTTACTTCTTTTTTAAACACTTATATATAATTAAACATGTTTTAATTGATTTTGTCTCTTGAAATTTTATTTAGTTAATTTTATTTTGCATTTAAAAAATTAGGATGTGAAAAATTATCGCATCATTATCTAATAATGTTTGTCTTTTGAAATTCTATCAACATTGATTTTTCATAAGGAAACATTTTCACATTATTATTTAATAGTGTTTACTTATAAATATTAAAAGTGGTGGGTAAAACTTCTTCATCCCTTTCAACTATAAAAAGGGCTCTCTTCCATTCATTTATAATACAATAATTTGACGTTAGTTTCTTTCTTTCTTCTTCTACTTTGATTTTATTATTATTATTTTTACTTTTATCTCTCATGATTTTTAATTTGTAAGGTTCTTATTTGAAATTGTAGTGGATTACATTCAAATTTCTCATGACAACGTTTTTTGTAGTCTTGAACATTGGTGAAAGGTAAATATACGTACACACCATTCCTTAGAATATCATAATTAATCATGTTTAAATATTCAAAAATTTGTTTATTATAAATATGTTTATTTTGAGCAAAAGAATAGTAATGTTCTTTTTTTTGACCAAAGATTAATAATGTTTTTAAACCTCTTTAGCATCCTTTTACTTGATATTCTCACACTCAACTGCTTATAATATACATGTATATTTATTGATTATATGAAATTTTTTTCCATTAATAGTATTTAATTAAAGAATATTAAAAAAATTTAGAATCTCAACATTTTTAAAACCTCTTCCTTCCTTTCACCTATAAAAGACCCTCTTTAATTCATGTCCAACACACAATTATTTGAGGTTTGTTTGTTTGTTTATTCTTCTTTTATTCTTCTTTTTACTTTACTATTTTTAATTTTTAAGATTTCTTAATTATTGCAATCGATCACATTCAGTTTTTCAATTACCACTGAGCTCATGTTGGTCGTTGTTTAGTGGCCCTAGTAGAAAGTCGGCCTTCAATGACAGTTAAATTCTGTCATTAACATCATTCATGACAATTATGTAATTGCCATCTATTAAGGTATCAAGAAAGAGGAGAAGATAACAAATTTGAAAAATTGTCATTGTTGGGTGTGTTGCCCTAAACTCGTAGTTTGTATTTTGTAAAAACAAATGTCTATTTAATAAAGTTTTATTCAATAAATTTGTTGTTGAATCATAGCTTTGCATTGTCCAAAATCCAATAAACTAAACATCCAAGGTTATTTATGATGTAATCGGGACAGTATATATACTGGATATATAGTTGATATACGGGGTATATATTTGATATACCCCTGATATATGAATGGATAATGTCCCGTGAATAACCTAAAGGGTCTATAGTATATGGATAAGGCTGAGTACCTTATCCTGACAACACTATGGATATGACCCACTCTGTAAAGGTTACAGACGACTCGATCCAGGTCGTTCGTGTGGAGACATGCGAGTGGGGGTATCCTATACAATGAGTTTGTATAAGATCGGACCACGAAATAGATAATCTTTAGATGTAACACCGTTAATTAATAGGTTGCTATTTCTTAGGATGACCAGGCAACTCATTTTCAATCCTGAGTGAGTTATGGACTCCTGCCCGTGAGGGCTCGTCCTTTGATCTGTATGGGTGAGAGTGGCTAGAGTTGCCGACTCAACATTCCTACCATTTTGGGGACGAGACCGAGTGGGGAGCTGAGAACATAACTTCACAAGATGGAATTCACTCCTCCCCGACTTTAGGGGAGTAGATGAGTGTTCCCTTAAATGCTGACTCCGGGACTTGAACAAGGGGCCCCATCCTCTCATTGGCCGAGAGGGACTTCCGATTATTGGTTGGATCATAATCGGGTTGTTCATTAGAGGAGCAGTGGTGTTTAAGGAGTAAGATGTAACTCAAGGGTAAAACAGTAATTTGACCCAACTTGAGTTACGAACACTCGTGAAGGATTCACTCGTCATTAATGGTCGTATATCCATAGACACGGAAACATTCTGCAGTGAGAAGAGTGCAACTGCGGGTCTTTAGTGGAATGACCCGTAGTTAACGAATCTAGATTAACTCGGTCAATGAGTTTGACCGATTAATCTTGCATCGTTGGAGCTTCTGATCTATAGATCCATTAGGTCCCCTTGCTAGCTCATAACGGGTAAAACGAGAATCAAATTTTTGGAAGAATTTGAATTGTTCAAATTACTTAAGGGATTATATGTATATTGATACATTATAATATATAGTTAATTATAAATTAAAACTATATATTATGAGAGAAATTATTTGAATAAGATTCAAATAAAATTAATATGAATAAGATTCATATTAAAACTATAGGTTTAAAATAATGTGCATAAGATGTACATTAGAACTATAGGTTATACGAGAGAAATGTTATAGAATATGATTCTATTTTTGTAATAAATAATTAAGTGTTAATTATTTATTTGATTTATATATATATTAATTATTAATTATTAATTAGATTAATAATTAATAATTATTTATTAATTAATATGATTAATTAATAAATTAATTTTATATTTTAATTATTATATATATATTAATTATTTATATAAATATATAAATATATATATATATATATATTATTAATATTATTAATATTAATAATATTAAACTCCCCTGCAAAATTGTAGGGGAGTGAGAGGTTAGTGTGACGTGGGGAGTTACCCCACGTCACTGCTTTTGTTTTTTGCAGTTCTGCAAAAGTTACACAATACAGAACAAAGAGGAGGAACTCCCAGATCTCTCTCTCAAAAAAAAAGCTCTCTCTCTCAAAATTCTCTCTTATGTTCCAAATCGACGCTCCCACAAGCACGATCTCGAGACCCAAGAGGATAGCGAGGAAGACATAGTGGTGGTGTTCGAGGGAAACTTGTCGAAGAAACGTTCTTCAAAGGTAAAGTTTCCCCGTATTTTCCGTTTTTCAATTTCGGTTTTGTGTCCCAAAAATCAGCAACGAAGATCCGCTTCCGCTCCGGGATTCACATCCCTTCAGTCATCAATGCATTTACAACTACCGTTATACTTGGTCATGAATAGATTTTCCATCACAATTAATAAATGTCACAGAAAGTCATTTAATTACAATTCATAAGTGTCACTAAAAAAATCAAATATTTTTGTCACCCTATCAATAAATCGGGCTCAAACTCAAGACCGAAGGGAGGAAGAGCACAATTACGCAGGATAAGCTTACCACTGTACTAAAGCCACATTTTCTACTTGTTTGATGGAGTATTCGGGAAAAGCATTGAGTATAAATCTATACTCAATGCAACCAGACAATCCCGAAATAATTAATATCATTAATGAAGCGGCAATTTTTCCGACATAAATGAAACGTGCTCAAAATCATTTGTGATACTTTTTGTATGTCATAGATTCTCAAAATGGCCTAGGTAATTGACATGAAATACTTGAAATTTTTTTTATTTTCTTGACAATTATAAAATGTCATGAAGCAAGAAAATTTTCGTAAGTGGCCGTTTTTTCCCGCAAAAAACGTATCTCTACTTTTTCGTGACATTTTTCCACTATCATCTAAACTTTGGTTTTCGTAACCGTTTTTAACTGTCATAAAACTTTAAAAATCCGAAAAGTTCCGCTTTTCCAGCCAAAAATGTGCCTGACAGTTTCTTTTTCCTCCCAAGGTTTGTACTGTTCACAATTGTCATTAAAGGCCATGTTTCTACTAGTGATTTATGATAAAGTTCGCAACAACTCAACCACTATTTACTATGTACCATCACATGATCAACTAGTTGATTTCCTTACCAAGGCCCTGTCGTTAACTAGCTTTGCCACTTTTTAGTCCAAACTCAAAGTTCTTCAATCTACTCGTTTTTAGGGGATGTAACAGATACACCATAATCATTCACCAGATCTGCTGCCTAATTACATTCGCTCTAGCTGTATAGTTGTGTTAATATGTTCCTCAATAGCCCGACTATCTAATTGATTCAATCAATAAATATGATGGAATCAATTCCATAATCCGATACATGTAATATTTATTCTATGTGTATTTATATCTATGTGATAAGTCTTCGTAAGAAAGTTATTTTATACTTATTTTGGACTTGGACTTATTGTATAAAGTACGTGAGTCAGCTTCTTTTGATATAATGAATGAAATATGAGAAGAATTAACTTACTCCTGGCTATTTGTGATCTCTTATGCAGGAATTGCTAGATCATCAGGAGTTGGGGCAACATAGTTGTTTAGAGGAAAGCCAAAGACATGCAATGTTGGAACATTGATGTATAGAAAAGGGCAGCACAGTAACTAAAAGTCACACGGATTTTTACCCGATGTTCGTACACCTGTTTGAAACAACCCACAAAATATGGAAATGAATTGAACTTGATTGATTTCACATGAGGGCTATTTATAAGCCCATTGTACAACAAAGATTAAAATATTTGCCAACCACTTGCTAATATCTAAACCACATTCTAATAATACACAATTGGTTATAACTAATACACCCCTTCAACCACATGGCGTCAAGGACGACATGAGTTTGCTATGAAGAGCCAAAAATGGGGAAGTGGCTAAATGCTTGGTAAATAAATCAGCGAGTTGGTCCTTGGAGTGTACATATCGAATATAAAGATCCTTACGAACAACCTTTTTGCGAACAAAGTGATAGTCTATTTCTATGTGTTTTGTTCGAGCATGAAAAATTGGGTTGCTCACATGTGAATGGTAGAAACATTATCACACTATGAAACGGGAGGTTCGGACAGAATAATATGAAGATTATGAAGGAGCTGTTGCAACCAATACAAATCAACTGCTGTTGTTGCAGAAGAGCGGTACTCAACATATGCGGAAGATCGAGAAACAGTAAGTTGTTTCTTCGAAGACCAAGAAATCGGGTTATGGTGAAGAAGAGCAACAAAACTAGTTGTAGAACGACGACTAAGCGATTACCCGCCTAATCATCGTCATAGTAAGCAATAAGTCCAGGACGGGACAAAATACCAAGATCACGAGTGCCACATAAGTAATGCAAAATACGTTTCGTAGCTGTATAATGAACAACAGAAGGAGATTGCATGAACTGACTAACACGATTTACAGAATAAGCAATGTTCGGCCGAGTAAATGTAAGACACGGTAAGGAATCAACAATTTGACATTACAAGGAAACATCATGAAATAATGGAGCACTAGTAGTAAGATCAACAACAGTTGACGTTGATGTGGTACAAGATTTTGCTTCAGTCATACCAGATTTCTCAAGTAAACCAGAAAGGTATTTAGCTTGATTAACAAATAAACTGGATGATTGCCTATGTATTTCAAGGTTAAGAAAGTACTGCAATTCACAAGACTAGATAGTTGAAACTCACTAGATAAAACAAGTTTCAATTTTTGAATGTAGGTACCCTGAACTTCTATCACAATAATGTCATCCACATAAAGCAGAAAGTATGTTAGAGAAGAATCAACGGATCGAACAAATAGAGAGGGGTCGGCATGAGAGGCAATAAAGCCCAGGGTCAACAAATGAGAGGTGAACTGATCAAACCAAGTCCAAGGAGCTTGTTTCAAACCGTACAAACTCTTATGTAGATGACGAACGTGAGAAGGACATGTCTTGTCAATGAAACGGGGTGCTTAAGTCATATTGTTGATGTACTTATTGAGAGAGAAATAAGAAAGTGGAGGAAGTAATGATTTCATTCATTAGTGCTCCATATAAATACATACGATGATACTAAAAATAAACATAACTATCTCCACATAATTAGCTACTCAACTAACCCATAAGAATAGCAGCTTAGACTTGACTACAACTAAAAAAGGAATATCAACAACTTCCTAAAAACTAGGTCTTTGACCAAACCAATTCAAAACTAACATTCAAACTTTGTATTTGTAGCTTTGAGTTAACTAACATTCTCCTCCTGACTCAAATACTACAAACACCCACACCCAACTTGCTCCTAAGAGCTTGAAAACGACCCACGCTAAAGGACTTAGTGAAGATATCTGCTATTTGCTCCTCTGAGCTGCAATGCACCAACTGAACTTCTCTTTCCTTCTACATCTCTCTAAGAACATAATACTTGATCTTAAAGTGCTTGGTCCTTCCATGAAAAACCGGATTCAATGAAATAGCTAGAGTGGCTTGATTATCCACAAACACCTTCACACTCTCTTCTTG
>NW_019104563.1:529838-548866 GCF_001995035.1 Momordica charantia | reverse complement strand
CAGAACCTGATCTGGGATTAGTTAGCATATATTGTCTGGAATTGTGAAACACTAATACCATGAAGCAACTCACAAAATATAAAAATAAATTTTCTTTTAGTTGAATTTGTTTGAATTCACATGATGGCTATTTATAAGCCCATCATACAATAGAGATTAAAATATTTGATAACCACTTGCTAATATCTAAACCATTCTTAATAATATACAATTGGTTATAACTAATACTGTTGTCTGCTACTACAAGAGATGATATAAAAGCGATAGGAAGAGGTAGCCCACATCATCAATCGCAAGAAGGAAATATCAGAAAATGACCAAAAAGCAAGAGAGAATATACCCATTGACTTGAGGAAGAGGAAGCATACAAGGTTTTTTTAGGGAAGAAGCTAGAGAATAATCAACTGCTATCTTCGTTTTTCATGAGAATGTGTTGTTTCTATTCATTCACTTTTTTGTTTTTCCCGTCCCCTGTGAACTAATTCCATTTTGGGGGAGGTGTAAGTTTTTAGTGTGAACTTCAGATTCTGTAACTTCGACATTTTTCTTGCTGTCAAGTAAAGTTTATTTATCTTTCGCATTATTCTGAAATGTTGGGCACCATTTTGAGATTACTTGCTCTGGTATGTTTGAAAGAATATATGAGATAGAGTATTTGATGCTACTTGATGTTAGTTTATATTTTTTAGTAGATTGCGAATACTTAGGGATAAGGTTCAGCTAACAGTGCAACAGAAGTTGCGATATCATAATAAACCCATATGTTTTAGTAATGGCAGGAAGTCGATGTTAGGAGCATCTAGAGGATCAGAAACAAAAGAACAACAATCTCCCCCATTTCCCCTTTTATTACTACTCTCCCTTTAATTTGTTGATCGTTTACTTCTAAATTTAAATCAAAACTGTTGTTGTGGTTTGGTACTTTGTATTCTTGAGTATATTTTAAAGTGTTTGTTAACAATCTATGTAGATATGACCTTATTTTTCTCGCTACAATCAATTTTAAATGCACTTGGACTTTGTTTTCACAAAGTTGCGTGGAGATAATTGTATGTTAGGAAGCAAATGAACATCAAAGAAAATAATTTATCTCTTTCATTAATAGTATTATTACTAACTATTATTTGTCTCATATTATTCTGCTCCTGATTCACCTACATTATTTGCGTGCAAGTAAGTTTCAACCAGGATATGTAAAATAACCAATCATTGTTGTAGGCCAATAAATTGTTTAGACCTCGTGAGGGCTTCGACCTACTTTTCTTATTGGTCTAAATTTTTATTCTAACGAATAAGGAATTAGTTTTGTACACCAAATGCATATTATGTAAAATTATAATTATGAATATAGTAGCATACCTTCCACTCCAGAGTCTCCCATCTATGGCATAAAAGTTAGCCAGTAAGCTTTAGAAGAAATTTTAGGAGCTAGATTTGCACGAGCATCCTTAGGAGTGGAGCATCTTAAATGTAATCTACATCTGTCACCCAACGAAAGTATGTGCAACACTGTTGGACAAATTAATATCAAAGTAAGATTGCATAGGTAAAAGTGTAACCACCTATGTAAATATAATATTACTTCAATAACTACATGATAAAACTTTTTAACTCGAGCCTTCACTGTCTCTAGTACTGCTTCCAAGTCGCGCAACTTACTAGAAAAAGTTTCTTGCACGATTGAACCAATGACATTTGAAAATCTTGTACCATGCACTGAAATTGGATTCTTCAACGTCTCTAGGTATTGTTAGGATCAACCTTACCTCTATAAATTTCGGCCTAAATTTTCTCGACAAAATGTGTTTTCAAAAGCAGAAATTCCAAGCATAAACTCTTTGGGTAGTCCCTAAGAAATAACTTGGTGGTTTCGGACTTAAAGGAATACTCTTGAGATCTTGAATTCAAGTCATAAGGTACGCTGAAAATTTTTGGCCGAAGGCCGCTCCTGGGTTTTTTTAAAAACATATGCCAAGGTATGAAATATTTCAACTAAGGATCTCTACTCTTGAAATTTGAAATCTTTGATGTATGGAAATTAGACTTCGCGAGTTATTATCTTCTTGGGAAAAGGTATACATTTTTCTATCTATTGTCTACGTATCAAAATAGATGGAAGCCACAGCCTACTCCAACTCATAAAGTTCTAATTAATAATAAAAGATTAGTTAAAAAACATATTTGGTCCTTATACTTTTTGCTAAAGTAACGATTTAGTCCTTAGAGTTTAATTTGTAACAATTTAATCCTTGTATTTTTAAATTGGTAACAATTTAGTCCATTAATTTTAATATGTAACAATTTAATCCCTATAGTTTAAAATTTGTAACAATGTAGTACCTATCGTAAAATTTTTTGTTAAAATGAAGTATCGGTTTTTGTCTTATAACGATTTAGTCTATATAATTTATAAACACATTTGGTCTTTTATCGGTTTATCGATCTAAATGTATAAAAAATTTAACAAATTTTTTCACGATAGAGACTAAATTGTTACAAATTTAAAATTACTGGGACTAAATTGTTAGATACTATAGTTTAAGGACCAAATTGTTACAAATTTGAAAGTACGAGGACAAAATCGTTACAAACAAGAATTTAGAGACTAAATCGTTACTTCACTTAAAGTAGAGGGACCAAAAATATCTTTTTAACCTAAAAAGTTACATATTAATAGTAGAGAATTAATTGAATGAGTATAATAATGTAAATTAGAAAGTGGCCGATGCCCCACCCCACAATCGTTTAACTAAAAAAAACTTTAAATTAGTTCAACTTTAAATTAAATCATTTGTAGCAGATGGCAAATCGGACCATAAATAAAAAAAAAAAAAGAACTTTAGAAACAGAAAATCAGTAGCAAAATACGATCTGCCTTTTTTTTTTTAAGTACGAATACGGTCTTTATATAACTGTACTTAAAACAAATACTGTGAGAATACCACTCAGAAGCCATCATCTGTAGAATCGCTTGAAATGCTACACATGAAATCATCCGCCAAACGTGGAAACTTCAAGCTCGCAGAGCTCTTCAATGGCGGACATGGATCTAAATTCATTTCGTTACTCTTCCCCCTTAAATTCCGACCAATCTCTGTACACACCTGATTCACCATGCCTACGAAATCATTTACTATCACAAATAACCCTAGTGGATTTTCTCTATCCCCTGTTTCATAGTATTCATTCGTCTTCTTCACAATCTCCAGCACCCTTGTTTGTTCTTTCCTCGCCGTCTCTATTTCTTCTTCAGCGGATTTGACAAAATGCATCATGTTGCTCTTATATTCACCTCCTTCGTTCGACAGAAGCTTTCGTATTTCTGAAATGTGGATCGAGAGAGTAGGGCAACTGGCAATGAAGGTTTTGTAGTCGATTGTGGATGCTTTCTTGACATTGGAGAGCTCCCAGGTGAGGGATTCTAGCGCCGATAATCCAAGTAAGGTGTATTCATTCTCCCTTTCCTTTCCCGATATGTGATTCTTTGAATTTGAGTTTGAGAATTGCTTCTTCCCTTCGGATCTGATGACTTCTTCCACGACGAAGTGAAGCAATGTGGTTTTTCCGTCTGTGATCTTCACATCTGAGAGTTTTAATAGTGAATTGAGATTGAAAGCCTGTGCGTCTCCTCTTGTGGTTCCTGAATTCAATCGATTCCCAGATTTGAGAGTTGCTTCTAACAGTTTGGTAAAAAGCCCCTTTCTCTTTAGCTCTTCGCAACCCACGCTAAGTGTTTGTAAAAAGTCCCTGATACGCATGAGCTCTGACTTGAAGTTTGATCTGAAAAGCATGGCGTTTAGACGAGTGAAGGCTGTTGGAACAGCCTTGAGAAGATGGAAAATGAAAGATTCTGCATCGCCAAGCCTTAATGGGTCGCCATCGAATTCGAGGATTTGGGATTGTTGTTCTTGGTTCGGAGTGATCCTGACAAGCTTCTCGAGTGTGTCTGGATCGAGCCCCCGTCCCTCCATGAGAGCATCAAGGAGTTCTTGTCGAGAAATGGTTAGGGATTTAAGAATTATTGCAATGTTTCTCGACCTTCTGGAATCGAGAATGGAGATTTGTGCTCGTCCGCCTTTGTTGTGGCTTGTTGATTCTTTTTGCTTACGCTTGGTACAGCGCTTTGGTGGTGATTTCTTGTTTGTGGCCACGTACCCGAACAGAGCTTCCATAAGGTCGCCATTAAACCTGAAGAACAGAGATGATATCAAAGTGGAAGAATCAGAAGAACCTACACCAAAATGGGACCTTTTCCAAATTCAACTATGACGATGGGTTTTACCTGAAAGAACCGCCATCAATCTTGTCCCACACCATTGCGTGATCTACATTGGTATTAACCTTATCCCAATGCAATGGCTTCAATCTAGCCTGATCATTACCTACTAAAGATTGTCCTGGATTTCCCCCTGCCATTGCAGGTGGAGGTGGTGGAGGTCTCCTTTTTCTAGCTTGCAGGGGTGCTGGTGGGGGAGGCAGCCATGGCAATGCTTGTGAGCTTGAGAGAGAGTGATCACGAACTTCCATTTTTGTTGAAGATCTTCCATGGAGTAAAGGAGTTTCTTGTACCCTCTCAGGCATCCTTGGGCCCTGTATTTCTTCTTCATTCTTCTTGGACTTTTTTCTTGCAGGCTCTTTCCAGTAGATCACATCCAGACCATTTTCTTCAAGAATGAACCCATTAAAGTTCCCATTGAATCTTTTAAATTCATTCTGGTTCACCAAAGCCAGACCTTCTCTTGACTGTGAACTTGTGTTATCTTGCTCTTCCTCCCCTTTTGCAAGAATGCATCTTCGGATGAAAAACAAGAGACACAGAAAAACCAGGACGGCAGCGGCTGCAGTAGAGACCGCTATCGTTACAATGGCGGCTTTCTTGGACGTCGGCTTAAACTGCGGCTGCACGGCTTCTTGTGGTGGCGGCGGCGGCGTTGGCGGCGGCGGCAGTGGCGGTGGCCGCCGAGATATGATTGACAGGTTGTCTGAAGTATTATTATTGATGGTTGGGAGATGGAATGGCAATGGAAAAGGATAGGAAGTTTCGATATTCTGGGGGAAAACGGAGTTAGAGCAACAAAGAGGAATGATATAAATGAAGTAAAGAATGGAGCTGTGAAGAAATGGCCATGGCCGAAGCATGGCAGCCATGGCGGTTTTGGAAGAATTGGAGAGAGAGAGAACCGAGACTGAAATTGTGTTATAGTTTTGTTAATTACAGAGCTCTAAGGGGCCCAAGTTCTTGGGTGAAGAGGATTTGGTTGCTGAGTCCCACTCCCACAGGTCAAACCTCTTGAAATTAAAGATAGAGGAGCAGTTATCCAACTTTAGGAAATGGAAATGAGTTCGTGGGGGGTTCTTTTTAAGTCAATTATAAAATAGTAAAAATGTTCTTAATAATTATCAATAAATATTCAATGATTGTTTAGAATATGCTATTCATTCAAAGTTAACAAACTGTCGAATTTCGAGGGAGCGAGAATAGCTTAGTGGTAATTGATATATAGTTTGAATTTTCAAATATGACACCTTTTCTTCTTAATACAATGTAAAAAAATATATATATTATACAATATGTGGGATGGGTTGAGGAAATTTGAACTCACGATCTTCTAATCAGACATAAGTGCTTCAATTCATTGAACTCTCGATGTTCTAATCAGACATAAGTACTTTAGAGAGGATAATAAGTGTATTTCATTGAGTTTAGTGGTGGATCCAAAATTTTAAACTAGGGGCACAAATGCATATTAACATAATGGAAAAATATCAATTTTAAACTTGAACCTTGGTAATTCGTATGAATTTGCACCTTACGAAATGTTGTAATTTTTTGCAGTTATTTAATAGTAGCTTTTGCCTATTAATCCAACTTAATTTGAAAAACTTGATTTTTATTAAATTAGTGAGTTTTTTAGATTCTTTTATTGGACAGAGGGATAAAAATTACGACGTGTATATAAATTTAGAATTATGAATTTAAATTTATTAAAAAAACTTAATTAGGCATAAAAGTTAAAATTATTTATTTTAAATGACAAATAAATTTTTCTAAAAAACAATATTTAAAAATCAAAATAGGTTTGATATTTAATCACATCGCAATAAAAATATATTAAAAAAAGATGTGTCAAGGCTCGGGGCACGAAGCACATGGAAGGGAAAACCACCTAGCCAAAAAAAATATTTTGTTTATTATGTAACGATATTAAATTTAAGTTAAATTCAAGGACTACGTGTCTTTCAGTCCCAAGTAGATCCTCCCTCGATCGAGTTATATCTATGTTAATAAATAATAGGAGTCATATAATATGTGTCAATTAGATCACACCCAGTTTTAATTAGCTTATTAACATCCTCCTACTTTGAGAGTAAGTCATTGGACTCAATGGATCATTAAAATCCTACATATCATGACACAACATCCTCAATCTTTGTAATCTACGATTGCATCACCAATTCTGTGGACTCAAATTTTTTTGCATTTAACCAATATCTTGATAAATGTCAATCAACATGGTGAGGTGATCATTGAATTTTCAGCTTCTCGGGCGTCATATACCTATTTAATCTTTAGAGTCACTTTAACACACACAACAATAGTATTAGTTGAATTTATCAAAAAAGAAAAAGAAAAAAAAAAGAAAAGCAATAGTATTGGTCGAAGGCTCAAAATATCTCTCTCTTTTCAAGTTGTAAAATGTTGATTACTAAAAACAAATGTTGCTAAGGGTTTGAATTTAAAACCTACTCTCCAAATACAATGTTTAATTAACATCTAACCAAATTACATATGCTAGTAGGTTTAGGTAAGTTTAGAATTTCCAAAGTATTTTTTAAAATATATTTGTGAAAGAAATTTATATATGTAATTATAATATTATATCTTATTAGGGCAGTTAATAATAATTAAAGAAACAAAAAGTTTAATAATTTTTTAAAAATCATTCTATATCATTGTTTATCCTATAAATATAATAATATTTAATAGGAGTCCTTTTTTTCCCACTATCTATCGAAAAACACACGAAATAAAAAGAATAAATATGGTTTCCTCAGTTAATCATTCAACCACATTACAATCCTATATCAGAATAACTCAAATCCAAACTAAAACAAGGATAACAATCTCAACTATCATCCTTTTTCCAAACTGATGGTACAAAATAAGGCTAATAACATCAATTTTTTTTTTGTTTTATATCCATGTATCCGGACCAGCTTGCGCGCACCTCGACTATTCACGAGTCAACCGTCTGGCCTTACTACATTTGGTTTGTAAGGAATAATAACATCAATTTATCACAAACATATTAAGGTAATCAATGAACAATTTACTCCTCTTGCTAGAAACATAACGAAGAGTAATATATTTTGCCAGCAATCTTTTCACGAACAAACAGAAAGATCACCAATAAATTAGCGCATCTAAAATTTTTTAATAAGAATACAAGCAAGTGCATGATATACAGTGGCCAACGTAAGCAACATTTTAGCCTACCAATAATAGATTTAAAATCTATATAAAACGAACCAAAGTTAAAAGCATGTAAAAATAACTGCAAAGCTCCCACTCGACTCTAAGTATCATAAATAGGTGTATTATATAACAGCTTATTCAAGAGCAATGGTACAAAACTCCTCATTCAAGCTACAATG
This sequence comes from Momordica charantia, assembly GCF_001995035.1. The sequence continues at coordinate 541,210 of NW_019104563.1, read as the reverse complement.
AACTAAATTCATTGTTTAACTTAAACATCAAACCGTGTTCCCTTAACTCGTAGTTTGTATTTATGTAAAAACAAATTTATATTCAATCAATTTGTTGTTGAATTCATAGCATTGCATTGTCTAAATCTAATAAACTAAACATCCAATGTTATTATCATGTAATCAGGACAGCATATATACTGGGTATATATTTGATATACCCTCGATATACAAGTGGATAATGTCTCGGGAATCACCTAAAGGGTCTATAGTATATGGATAAGGCTGGGTACCTTATCCTGGCAACACTATGGATACGGTCCACTTTGTAAATGTTACAGACGACCCGATCCAAGTCGTTCGTGTGGAGACATGCGAGTGGGGATATCCTATACAATGAATTGGTATAAAACTAGACCACGAAATAGCCGATCTTCAGATGTAACGTTGCTGACTAATAAATTATTATTTCATAGGATGACCAGGTAACTCATTCTCAATCTTGAGTGAGTTATGGACTCCTGCCCGTTAGAGCTCGTCCTTTGATCTGTATGGGTGAGAGTGGCCTGAGTCGCCGACTCAATATTCCTACCATTTGGGGACGATACCGAGTGGGGAGCTGGAAACATAACTTCACGAGATGGAATTCACTCCTCCCCGACTCTTGGGGAGTAGATGAGTGTTCTCTTAAATGTTGACTCCGGGACTTGAACAAGGGGCTCCACCCTCTCACTGGCCCGAGATGGACTTTCGGTTATTGGTTGGACCATAACCGGATTGTTCATTAGAGGAGCAGTGGTATTTAAGGAACAAGATGTAACTCAGGAGTAAAACGGTAATTCGACCTAGCTTGAGTTACGAGCACTCGTGAATGATTGACTTGCCATTAATGGTCATATATCCACGGACACGAAAACATTCTGTAGTAAGAAGAGTGCAACTGTGGGTTTTCAGTGGAATGACCCGTAGCTAACGAATGTTGATTAACTCGATTAATGAGTTTGACCGATTAATCTCGTATCGTTGGAGCTTCTGATATGTAAGTCCATTAGGTCCCCTTGCTAGCTCACAACAGGTAAAACGAGGATTAAGTTTTTTGAAAATTTTGAAATGTTCAAATTTCTCAAGAGATTATATATATGTATATTGATACATTATAATATATAGTTAATTCTAAATTAAAGCTATATATTATGAGAGGATTTTTTGAATGAGATTCAAATAAAATTTCTATGAATATGATTCATATTAAAACTATAGGTTAAAAATAATGTGCATAAGATATACATTACAACTAAATGTTATACAAGAGAAATGCTTTTAGAATATGATTCTATTTTGATAATAAATAATTAAGTGTTAATTATTTATTTAGTTAATATATATATATATATATAATTAATTATTAATTAGATTAATAATTAATTAATAAGATTAATTTATTGGTTATATATATATATATTAATTATTATAATTATTAATATTATTATATTATTATAATATTAATATTAAAACACTCCCCTGCAATTTTGCAGAGGAGTGGGGAAGTTTAATGACGTGGGGTAATTCCCCACGTCATGTTGGTTGGTTTTGGATTGCAGAACTGTTCCAGAACAAAGATCCATGTTTTCGCTGCGCGATTAACATTCTTTCAATTGGTATTAGAGCGGTGTTTACGTTCTGAATTTTTGGAATCAGAATCACACAAAATGGTGGGTATTTCTTCATTTTCAAAATGTAGGTTTTGCGGGTTGGATGTTTTCGGATTTTGGTATTTAGGTAGCATCGTTCTTCTTGATTTGATCATGTAAGGGCCCGATGCTTGGGGATTATGTTTCTATATCGAGTCTGTAAGTCCGGGTCGCTCGAAAGCTATTTGTGGCGTCGGATTGGACGAAGTTTTGTAGAAAACAATTAAGAAGACGAAGCAGTCCGCGTAGGAAGCGCCATGGCGCTATGCAGTAGTACCATGGCGCTGTTGAAGAACAGCACACAGCGCCGCGGTGCTGCACTTTAGCACTGTGGCACTATCCCAAGTGTTTTCTGACGTGGTTCCCATGTCCCAGTTTGCGGTTCGAGTGCTGTTTCGAGTGTTTTCTTCAGTTTTTTTATTTTGTTTTCTTAGGATGCCAAAATTCAGTCCAACTTTGCTATTTAATTATTTATGCATTTTGAATGTATATTTTAATTAAATGTAAATTGTATAATGTATGCCATATAATTTTAAAATCTCACCATATGATACATACATAATATATATATTTGATATGCATCATATATGTATAATCATGCATCATATATGTATAATCATGCATCATATAGTTATAAATGTTATATGTACGAATGTTTGTTTTATTTTCATGAATAATTAATATAAGTGTTGTATTAATTAGATAAAGTTGCATTGAGCATGACATTACTTTAGTTAATATAATTGTTATATTAATGTGTGTCGTCAATGCATGTTTACAGGTTTAATTTCTTAAATTTTATAAGAGTGATAAAATTTGGTATATAGAAATTAAAATCTATAATAAAGAATTGCATGCAAACATAAGGTCTAAGTTAATTAATTTTAAAGGGCTTTAAAATTAATTAGACCTTAGGTTATATCTTCTAATATGATTAGGGGTAGTCTTTTATTTTGTTTTAACTAGGTTTAAAATGAAATAATAAAAGACTAAATATAAAATATTGCTCATAAGGGAACCTTGTCTAAGGAAGGTTTTGTCTAGGTTGAGGTATTTAAGCTGACGGTAAGGGAATACCTCTACCTGGGAACCGACTTGGGGGTTGAATTAGTCAATATTTTATACATGCAATAATATAATTAGTTTATTAAAATGTTTGATAAACTAAAACATTAGTGTACAACTTTCAATATAAATAGTTATATTGGGCCGACTAAAAAATTCACTTAGTTAATTTCACTTAGCCGATATTTAACTAAGTAATCTACCCTAGTCTTAGAATACTAAGTAGGAGCAAAAGAAAATGTGTTATATACCATGTATATGTTGATATACAAGGTATATATGACATTTTTTTCTCTCACGTTTCTCCTTAATGTTCACACTGTGAGTTCCATGCTCGGCCTCGTGTCGCCCTGGGTGCGGCCTCCCTACGGAAGATGTTTGCATGCTTTAATATCGAGGTGAATAGAGATAGTTTTCATAGTAAATGGGAGAAGGACGTGTGACAACACATCCTACGGTCTCCACCATTGGTTTGCACCGTAAGATTTCATACATGACCTGCATGTCGTCCTAGAGCGACCATCCATACTGAGGATTCATTGTATGGAATCAAAACCAAGGCAAACTCCAGAAATGGGTAAGGGTCTCTTAGATTTTGCTCCAATATTTTCCTTCCATACGGCGGAATTATTAGGGCAGACCTCTAAGGTCTGAAAATTGTGGGTGACACTTACGGGGAGTTGTTAAGCTAGTTAGCAATTCCCTGACCAAATAAACGATGACTAAAGATTATAAGAATAAAAGTTATTCTAGTGTAAGATTTAGTTGAGAACGTCTCAATTCAGTGAAGGGGTAGCTATCTACCCTATGGTGGCTATTGCTCTAAATCACTGAAGCATCATGGCAAAACAATTTTGTTAGGGTTCTTAATTACTTTTGCTAAAATTTGAGTGGGTTTAAAGGATAATGTATGAAACTAATATAGGTTTGTTTTTACTTTTAGCATGTCTACTTCTTTTATTGCCTTGTTAGCTGCGGAAAAACTTAATGGCGAAAATTAAAAACAATGGAAATTGAATCTAAACACTATACTCGTGATAGATGATCTTAGGTTCGTCTTGTAAGAGGATTGTCCTCAAGCTCCTACACCTAATGCCACTGTGGCGGAGCGTAACGTCAATGACCACTGGATCAAGGCCAGTGATAAGGCCAACGTCTACATCTTGGCGAGCATATCTGATGTGCTTGCTAAGAAGCATGAGGACACGGTCACTGCTAAGGAGATCATGAACTCACTGTAGAGCATGTTTGGATAACCGTCCTCACAGACTAGATATGAAGTCCTTAAGTTCATTTACAACTCCCACATGAAGGAGGGCTCCTCAGTGCGAGAACATGTTCTCAACCTGATGGTCCACTTCAACGTGGCAGAGTCGAACGGGGCCGTCATAATCGAGTAGAGTCAGGTCAGCTTTATTCTAGAATCTCTTCCGAAGAGTTTCCTGCCACTGCGCAGTAATGCAGTTATGAATAAGCTGTAGTACACTCTTACCACGCTCTTAAACGAGCTGCAGACCTACCTGTCTCTTATGAAAAGTAAGGGACAAGAAGGGAAGGCAAATGTTGCCACCTCAAAGAGGTTCCACCGTGGTTCGTCCTCTGGAACCAAGTCTACACCCTCTTCTTCTGAAAGTAAGACTTTCAAGAATAAGAAGGCTGGTAAGGGGTCTAAACCTGACTCTGCTGCTGTCGCTACCAAGAAAGGCAAGGCCAAGACTGCAGACAAAGGAAAATGTTTCCACTACAACGTAGATGGGCATTGAAAGCGCAATTGCCCAAAATACCTGGCCGAGAAGAAGAAAGCCAACGAAGGTAAATATGATTTACTTGTCTTGGAAACTTGTTTAGTGGAAAATGATTATTCCGCCTGGATACTTGATTCGAGAGCGACTAACCATGTTTGTTCTTCATTTCAGAGAATTAGTTCCTGGAGGCAGCTTGAAGCTAGAGAGATGACTCTCAAGGTCGGAACAGGAGAAGTCATCTCAACTGTGGCAGTAGGAGAGCTTAAGTTGTTTTTAGACAATAAATCATATATTTTATTAGATAATGTATATGTTGTTCCTAAAATTAAGAGGAACTTGATTTCAATTTATTGTCTATTAGAATAATTGTAATATGTTTCTTTTTCTATGAATGAAGTGTTCATTTATAGAAATGGTGTTAACATTTGTTATGCCAAATTAGAAAACAACTTGTATGTGCTAAGACCAACCGTAACTAAAGCAGTTTTAAATACTGAGTTATCTAAAAATGCTAAAACTCAAATTAAAAGGCAAAAAGTTTCTCCTAAAGAAAATACCTATCTTTGGCACTTAAGATTAGGTCACATTAATTTCATAGGATTGGGAGGTTGGTTAAAAATGGCATTCAAAGTGAGTTAGAAGATGATTCTTTACCACCATGTAAATCTTGTCTTGAAGGCAAAATGACTAAAAGACATTTTACTGGAAAAGGTTATAGAGCCAAAAAGCCTGTAAAACTTATACATTCAGACCTTTGTGGTCTGATGAATGTTAAAGCTCGAGGAGGGTATGAATACTTCATCTTTTTATAGATGATTATTGAAGGTATGATTATCTATACTTGATACAACACAAATCCGAAGCTCTTGAAAAGTTCAAGGAGTATAAGACCGAAGTTGAAAATCAATTAGGTAAAACCATTAAAATACTTCAATTTGATCGGGGTGGAGAGTATATGGATTTGAGATTCTAAGACTATATGATAGAACATGGAATCACGTCTCAACTCTCAGTCCCTGGTATACCACAATAGAACGGTATATCAGAAAGGAGAAACCGAACCCTGTTAGACATGGTTCGCTCAATGATGAGTTATGCTTAGTTGCCTAACTCATTTTGGGGTTACGCATGGAGACTACGGTTTATATTTTGAACGTAGTTCCATCGAAAAGTGTTTCTGAAACACCTTTTAAACTATGGAAAGGTCGTAAAGCTAGTTTACGTCACTTTCGTATTTAGGGATGTCTGGTACATGTGCTCCTGACTAACCCAAAGAAATTGGAACCTTGTTCATACGTATGCCTATTCGTAGGTTACCCTAAAGAGACAAGAGGTAGTCTCTTCTTCGATACTCAAGATAACAGAGTGTTTGTATCGACAAAGCCACCTTTTTGGAAGAAGACCACGTTCCAGATCATAACCACGAAGTAAGGTAGTGATAAACGAGATTTCCAAAGAGGCTACAAATACGTCTCTAAGAGTTTTTGATCAAGCAGGCACTTCGACAAGAGTTGTTGATGAAGCCAGCACGTCACGACACTCACATATACCTCAGGAATTGAGGGTGCCTTGACGTAGTGGGAGGATTGTGTTACAACTTGACCGCTATGTGGGTTTAACTGAAACCCAAGTTGTCATACTTGATGACGTCGAGGATCCATTGACCTATAAAGAAGTGGCTAGCTACTAAGTTCCAAATGAAGGATTTGGGAGAAGCTCAGTATGTTCTTGGTATCCAAATTCTAAGGGATCGCAAGAACAAAATGCTAGCCTTGTCTCAAACAACTTATATTGACAAGATGCTTGTTCGATATTCGATGCAGAATTCCAAGAAAGGCTTATTGCCCTTCAGGTAGGGAATTCATCTGTCTAAGGAACAATGTCTGAGGATATGAGACATATACCCTATGCTTCAGTAGTGGGCGGTCTGATGTACGTTATGCTGTGCACTAGGCCTGACATTTGTTATGCAGTAGAGATGGTCAGTAGGTATCAATCCAATCCAGGATATGATCATTGGACTTCTGTTAAGGGAATCCTCAAGTATCTAAAGAGAACGAGAGACTACAAGCTCGTGAATGGCTTTAAGGATTTCATCCTTACAGGATACACTGACGCCGACTTCTAAACAGACAAAGATTCAAGGAAATCCACGTCAGGATCAGTATTCACTCTTAACGGAGGAGCAGTAGTTTGGCGAAGCATCAAACAAGGATGCATCGCAGACTCCACCATGGAGGCTGAGACGTTTCAGCTTGTGAAGCAGCAAAAGAGGCGGTTTGGCTTAGAAAGTTTTTAACAGATTTGGAAGTTGTTCCAAACATAAACTTGCCCATCACACTTTATTGTGATAACAGTGGTGCTGTGGCAAATTCTTAAGAACCTCGAAGCCACAAGAGAGGCAAGCATATCGAAAGGAAGTACCACTTAATAAGGGAAATAGTGCAACGAGGGGATGTGATCGTCACAAAAATCGCTTCGGAGCACAACATTGCTGATCCTTTTACGAAGGCACTCACGGCTAAAGTGTTTGAGGGCCATCTAGAAAGTCTAGGACTACGAGCATTGTACGATAAGTCTAGGGCAAGTGGGAGAAATGTAACGGGTATAGTGTATGCCCTAGTTTATTGTATTTCTCCCTTTGCTTTATGATTATGTACACCTCACTCGAGTTTAGTTCAAGTGGGAGTTTGTTGGATGTGTTGCCCTAAACTCGTAGTTTGTATTTATGTAGAAACAAATTTATATTCAATAAAGTTTTATTCAATCAATTTGTTGTTGAATTGATAGCATTGCATTGTCTAAATCCAATAAACTAAACATCCAAGGTTATTATCATGTAACCGGGACATCATATATAATGGGTATATAATTGATATACCCTCGATATACAAGTGGATAATGTCTCGGAAATAACCTAAAGGGTCTATAGTATATGGATAAGGCTGAGTACTTTATCCTGGCAACACTATGGATATGGCCCACTTTGTAAATGTTACAGATGACCCGATCCAGGTCGTTCGTGTGGAGACATGCGAGTGGGGGTATTCTATACAATGAGTTAGTATAAAACCGGACCACGAAATAACTGATCTTTAGATGTAACGCCATTGACCAATAGATTGTTATTTCATAGGATGACCAGACATCTCATTCTCAATTTTGAGTGAGTTATGGACTCCTGCTCATTAGGGCTCGTCTTTTGATCTGTACGGGTGAGAGTGGCCCGAGTCGCCGATTAATATTCCTACCATTTTGGGAACGAGATTAAATAGGGAGCTGGGAACATAACTTCACGAGATGGAATTCACTCATCCCCGACTCTCAAGGAGTAGATGAGTGTTCTCTTAAATGTTGACTCCGGGACTTGAACAAGGGACCTCACCCTCTCACTGGCCCGAGAGGGACTTTCGGTTATTGTTTGGACCTTAACCGGGTTGTTCATTAGAGGAGCAGTGGTATTTAAGGAACAAGATGTAACTCAGGGGTAAAACGGTAATTTGACCCAGCTTGTGTTACGAGCACTCGTGAAGGATTGACTTGCCATTAATGGTCATATATCCGTGGACACGAAAACATTCTACAATGAGAAGAGTGCAGTTGCGGGTCTTTAGTGGAGTGACCTGTAGCTAACGAATGGTGATTAACTCGGTTAATAAGTTTGACCAATTAATCTCGTATCGTTAGAGTTTCTGATCTGTAGATCCATTAGGTCCCCTTGCTAGCTCACAACGGGTAAAACGAGGATCAAGTTTTTGGAAAAATTTGAAATGTTCAAATTTCTCAAGGGATTATATATATGTATATTGATATATTATAATATACAGTTAATTCTAAATTAAAGCTGTATATTATGAGAGAATTTTTTGAATGAGATTTAAATAAAATTTCTATGAATATGATTCATATTAAAACCATAGGTTAAAAATAATGTGCATAAGATGTACATTACAACTATAGATCGAGAGAAATGATTTTAGAATATGATTCTATTTTGATAATAAATAATTAAGTGTTAATTATTTATTTAGTTAATATATATATATATATATAATTAATTAATATTATTTAATAAGATTAATTAATTGGTTATATATATATATATATGTATATATATATATATATATTAATTATTATAATTATTAATATTATTATAATATTATAATATTAATATTAAAACACTCCCCTACAATTTTGCAGGGGAGTAGGGATCCCACGTCATGTTGGTTGGTTTGGGTTGCAGAACAGTTTTGCAACAAAAAAAAAAAAAGAACAAGAAACTTCACAGGATTCTCTCAAGTGCTCTCTCTCAATTCCCTCTTGTTTTCCAAGATCGTTGCTCCCACAAGCACATTTTCGTTCTCAGAGAATAGCAAGGAAGATTTTTTGGTGGTGTTTACAGTTGATCAAAGGATAATCTTGAAGAATAGTTCTTCAAAAGTAAGTAAATTGTTCCGCTGTATTTTCCACTTTTGTTTTGTGGTTTTGTTCCTCAAAATTCAAGAACAAAGATCCTTGTTTCCGCTGCGGGATTAACGTTCTTTCATGTTGAGATTATCACCACAGAGGTGTGCAGTCTTTATTGTGTGTGCATGTGTGTTTGTTGGGAGCTTCTATTGATTGGACCGATACCTTTTGTGACTCCAATCAAAACCCTACGTCAAGAAAGGTGATGCTCAATTTCCAAGTTTCTTGTAACAGGTAGAGTTTGCGACTTCCCTAGGGCACCATTAGAGTGATTTAGACACTATGCTAGAACACTCGTTGAAAGTTTGGATTAACTGATAAGAGTATTTCTATGTACATGATTTTAGAAAAAAAAAAAGAAAAAAAAAAGAAAAGGAAAAGGAATGACTAGTTTATGTTGTGTACAAGGCAAAATATTATTTTTTTGTCTCTGAAGTTTGAAGTAGGTGTCTAAAGTGGACACATTTGGTCTCTAAAGTTTGAGAAATTATTTTAAAATATCCCTTAGTACCTTTGACCTAAAATGACATGGCGGTTAAGTTCCTAAATGCTAATTTGGTAAAATATATTAATTTAATAATATATTTGTGTGAGTGACTATACTTTCTCTCTCTTCTTTGTGGAATTTATGCCCTAAAGCCTCATTATTAGTAAATATTTTATTATTTATTAAAAAAATAATTACTTGATTATTTTGATTGTATTTACTATTTATTATCCATTTTTGTGAAAATCCAAGGTTATAAATGTAATCTTGAATAGCGTATTTAGTTGACATAAATAAGAACTTGTTCAAGGTATAACATAAAGAGTCTGTAGTATATTGATAAGATTGGGTGCCCTATCCTGATAACATTATTAATACGATCCACTTTGTAAATGTTACAGATGATTTGATCCAAATCGTTCATGTGGAGACATATGATTGAGGATATAAAATGAGTTTGTATAAGATTGGATCGCGAAATATTTAATCTTTCCTTGCAAATCTGTTAAAAGATAAGATAAGTATTTCAAAGAAGGATAATATGTGACTCAATCTTAATCTTTGGTGATCTATAAACTCTTGCCTATGAGGACATGCCCTTTGATTTACATGGGTGATAGAGACTTTTGTAGCCGACTCAATGAACCTACTATTTTGAGGATGTGACAAAAAAGGGGTTGAAAACATAATTTCACAAGATGGAATTCACTCTTTTTTATTATAGGGTAAGCAGATGAGTAGTCTCTCAAGTGCCGATTTCATGACTTGAACAATAGGACCCAAACTTTTCATTGGCTCGAGAAGGACTTAGTTTGTGGTTGAATCATAAATGGATTGTTTGATTGGAGAATCAGTATTACTTAAGGTATAAGATGCAATTACAGGGGTAAAACAGACTTTTGACCCAACTGTAATTTCAAACAACTCGTGAAAAGTCGACTTACATGTAGTGATTATATTCATAGGCATCCTATCCTACAGTGCATAAGAGTAAAGCTCCGAGTTTATAGTGGAGTAATCTTGGGTTACATAATGAAAAAACATATCCTATCCTACCGTGCATAATAGTGAAACTTTGACACGACACGTCCCAGAATACATACTAGTTCAAGAACAGGCCGTGCCGACCATGGACCCACTAGGCGCAGAGTCTATGGTCGAAATTCTTCTAGACTTTTAAACTAACTTCTATATTACATCTATTCTTACACCCTTTCTAAATACACTACTTAGGATGTACCTACAAATGATATGCAATATCTTAACGACTTTGGATGGCAGAAGCTAGTCCACTATCTCTTTGAAACTCATATACAACCTGGGGGAAAACAAAGGATAAAGAGTGGGATGTGGGCATTTGACGTCCAACTAGAGAGGAGGGGTACATGAATGATCTGATACCACATCCGAATGAGAGGGATCCTGAGATCAGGGGCGGATCTAAATTCTTGCTCCAACCTTCAACTCTTGAGTTTGAGTCCAACAGTATGTTTTCTTTTAATTTTTTTTTCAAATATATTTGTCTTGGCGTCTTGAGCTCGAATCATACTTAGTGTATTTTTTTTTCTTTTTAGCACATTTTGCACATCTTTGTTTTTTCATTTCCTTTTTTAAAATATATTTTTTTATTGTGATATGATTGAATCTCAAACCAATTTTAGTTTTTAAATATATATTTTTTATTTAAAATAAATAATTTTAACTTTTATATCTAATTAAATTTTAGAATAAATTTAAATTCATAATCCTAGACTTATATAAATGTCATAATTGTTATCCCCTATTTTATTAAAAAATTCATAAAAACTCGCTAGTTTAATAAAAATGAAATTCTCAAATTAGGTTTGATTAATACACAAAACTTAGTATTAAATAACTCTGCCAAAATTTGATATATACTACCAACATGAAGGATAATTTTTTCTATCATGTTCGTAT
>NW_019104563.1:514348-526211 GCF_001995035.1 Momordica charantia | reverse complement strand
AAAACAAATCAGAAAAAAAGGGACAAGTATCATCCAGAGTTAAATTCCAAACTCAATCATAACCACAAGTTTAAATTGAGTAAAACTTTTATTTTTTTAACTATTTTTATAAGAAAGTAATTAAGTAATAACCATAATCTAGTAAGAAAATACCATAAGAGATATTCTCTTTGCCTCTGTCACACGCTCTAACAACATCAAAACTTCCTCTTCCTGAGCAGAAAACTGTGGTAGCTTTTTCCCTGCCATATTAAAAAAAGCCAGTTTTTATATAAATAAAAGACATCTATTATTTTATGTTTTTCTGCAAAAAAAAATTGGTCATTCATCACTTACCAATGAGCTTCTCTATCTGTATATACCACTCTAACTCGTACTGATTAACCAATGAAATCGCAATCCCAGAACGACCTGCTCGAGCAGTTCTTCCCACTCTATGTATGTAGTCCTGCAGACAAAGTCATCTTTTAATTACCTCAGCCAAAGTAAAAAGTATCATTTCCATCAAGTCTCAAACATTTAGATTTTTAGTTTAGGTATTCAATGAAGCTATTCTTCAAAATATATCCAGAAAAATGTAAATAGAAGAGTATTTCAACAGAAGATAAAATATTAGAAACTCGGATCCTTGTAAAATTATTTTGGTAATGGTAATTTTCTTAAAGGAGTAAGGCGGTGATATCGCTAAAATAAAGAACTACAAAAGGATGACAGATCCAATCCTTAACGCCACCTAATTCCACTACAAAAAGGTTAAATTGATTTGACGATATTAATACCAAACCAACAAGTTTTTTTATGAACCAAGAGAAAACCATTAAAACAGTTTAAAATCTTTAAAACTTGAACTTGTTTTTGGGGAGTTAAGTTTTTTTTGCTTAAAATAGATCTCGTGTGATTTTCGTCTAAAAAATGGTCGTGTTTGGATTTCTGATTTTGCTTTTGAATTTTCAATTTAATTCTTTTTCTCAAAGATGAGAGATGTAGGCCCTCTCTTTACCCACTCTAAGCCCTTGTACTACTCCATTCAACCCCGTTATTGATCAGTCTACTCTACCCAAAACATCTCCCACGAAAACAAAAAGAGAAGGAAATAAGGGAAAAAAGAGTTAAGTTTCTTCCATGAGATCTCACCAACAAACCAAAGGAATCCAGAATTCAATATTTTTGCCTCCAAACACACACGACAACATCATTAACATTCGTAGTGAGAATAATGTACCTTAAAAAGGTAAAAGTAGTAGATTCTTCAATTTAAACTTTAACACAGAAAACAAGGAAGAAGTCTTTATGACTATAAACTCCAGAATGAAACCTTTGCAGACTACATCAAAAAGTCTTGGACTCAGAAGGCCATGGAAGAAAGGGGAAAATAGAGGGAAAAGAAAAGCCCAAGTCAGAAAACAACTCTTAAACAAAATATTATAGAGCATGTAGTTGTTGAATTTGAATACTTGGGAAAAGATGGAAGAATACATCAAAATCAACACAAACAGCAGAAGGAATAGAAACTACAATGATGCATTGTCAACCAAAGTACTTAGAACTGTAAAGGAGAACCTTGGAATTGGAAGGAATGTCATAATTTATGACCATATCCACAGATGGAATATCAAGTCCCCTGCTAGCTACATCAGTGCAGATAAGAACGTTGCACTCTCCAGCCTTGAACTTATTTAAGGCTCCTAATCTCTTTGCCTGTCAAAGACACGGGAGTTAAATTTTTTTAATAAGACAGTTTTGTCGATAAATGAAATTTACAAATAGGCTTACAACTATTTTCTCAACTTTCAAATATTTTATACCCAGGGAAAAGAGTTGAAAACCACCCAGTTATATCTCAATAATACCTGAGTCATCTGACCACTTATTGGAATGGCTCTTAATCCAAGATTTCGAAGAACCAATGATAGAAGGCGAGTAGCATCACAAGTGCGAGTGAAAACCATAGATGTGCAACCGGACATCTCAGTTAAGATGTAGACAAGATAACACTCCTGTACAACATAGTTTAATAAAGTAAATCCAAGAGTACAAAAAATGTGTTTCCCTTCACAAGTTAAAACACCAATCCCTCTCCCCCCGGTAACTAAAAATGTATTTCCATTCAATAACAGAAACACATAGCTTTTTCTTGTTGTTGTTGCAGAGGACTGCCCATCAAATAGTAAGTTAGTAACTTAGTTCGGCTTTTTTTTATTCTTCCATCTTTTATTTGAATCAATGAAAGCTTGGTTTTTTATTTAAAAAGTAAAAAGAAAAGAAAAACAAACAATCACGATCGGGGAATGCATAAAGCCTCATCCTCACCCAATTATCTACCATGCCCCCAAAAGAATCCAAAAATGTTCCTTTCTAATCATCCAGATATACCAGACAAAAGATAATCATTCAAATATCCCATAAAGGGTATGAACCTAACAATATATAGCAATGATGAAAGTGGAAACTGAGAAAGTAGCAAGTAAAAAATTGGAAGCTAGAAATGAATGTTCCTCTCTCACAAATTAGGCAAATTACTCAGGCAAGAGAACTCTTCAAATGCAATAAAGTTAACCAACTAGCCCACCTCCAGTGTGAAAAATGGCCAAAATTAGTTACTCAAAATATACCGTTTTGTGTGCCAGTTAGTTTAAGCACAAGATAACAATGTGTAGTTTTCCAACAGTATGGGAATAAAAAATGACAACAGCAAAGGGTGAAAATAAAAGAAAAGAGGGATAAGCATCAAGATGAAATTCCTTTTTCTCCCTAACAAAAAATATCCAAGTTATGAACTCTTCAGAACAAGGAAAAAAGAAAAAAAAAATGTATCCTTTAAAAATGCAAAATTGACATAATTAGACTGACACAACCAAGAAGTAGCAAAACCTTATACTTTGCAGGAATAAAACAATATTGCTGCTTCAGTGTGTCTACAGTGGAATATTTGGTTGCCGCTTCAATCTGAAAGAATTCAAGATCAAGGAAAACTAAGACTTGAACAAACTCAGGAAATGAAAAATAGATATTTGATCATCATAACCATACCTTAACAGGATTCCTTAAGCAAGCCCTTTGAAGTTTCCGAACCTGTAGTATTATCTCAACTTGGTCAGCAATTTTAACACTTACAAAACCCTCAAAGTAAAACTACCAGTTACTGAAAACTACTTGTTAACATTTAGATATGATGTCTATCCATCCAAAGAAAACGATTTGATACTGGTAATCAATATTTGTAAAGGAACTGAAGCACTTGAGGACTATTTTAAAATTATTAGAATTACATATAAAAAATATACCATTATGATTATGATTAAAATATAGCATATGATAATGAGATAATAAAAAACTAAAGAAATGAGGAAGCTCTATGAGATTGTGATAGAAACACCCCTTCTATTATTGATATTTAGAAGGCATTACAAGGGCAGAATTAGAGAGTTCTGGAGCCTCTCGACCCTCTCCCAATACAGTCCTAGATAAAATGGCAAAAAGATACCTCTTGCCTCACTATTCAGGGTTATTTACCCTTTTTTACAAAATACCCACACCGCCTTTACGTGTATTGTGGGCCCATATCCTTAATGGTGTCCCTCTCCTACATCATGCTCCCACATCCCCCTCTTCCTAGAACAATCTTTCTTCACCAGGGGCCTATCACTTCCCCACCCTCATAGATACACGTTGTCCTCAAGGTTGAAATCCAGAAATTGGGCAACAATGACATCGATAACTTGCCAGGTGGCTTCATCCTCCGTGGTGCCTTCCCAACACACTAACACCACCATTTCAGGAGCCAAATCTACTGCAGCATGTACACCCAAAAGTTCAGCTGAGAAAATTCCATCGTTGGATAAATTCTTCGGCAGTGGAACTGTGGAAGGACTGGAAGTGTGTGGTCCACGGCCTTACATAACAGAAATGTGAAGAACTGGATGGATAGAAGCTGAATCCAATTGAGCCAATTTATAAGCTACTGGCCCAAATTAGGCAACAATGTTTTAAATATGGGACGACTGTTGTTAGGGGGAAAAGTTGATTTTCCACCATATCTCAACGACGTCCACAATTGTAGCCCAAAACAGGCAATTTAGTCATAAATCATTTTATTAACTGGAGCCAATAATGAGCCCACATCCCAATTTTAAAGCTCATCTTAAAGATAGAAGTCTTCACGAAGGGGTTTATTTATAGGAGTTTCCACCTCCCATTTTTGCACTTGACCGTGGGACAATACCCTCTCACATCTTCCTTTCTAGCATTTCTCTCCTTTTTACTCCTAGAATAAATGGCAAAAACATACCCCTTAACTCAGTACCGTGTCCCACTCACATCTTCCTTCCTAGCATTTCTCTCCTTTTACTCCTAGAATAAATGGCAAAAACATACCCCTTAACTCACTACCCAAGGTGTACGTATCCTATTTACAAAATATCCACATTGCCTTTTACCCGTACTATGGGCCCATATCCCTAACGGTTTCCCTCTCCTACATCACGCTCCCACCTTCCCTCTATCTATAATAGACTTTCTTCACCGGGTGCCTATCAAAGTTTAAATATATAGACTTTTATGCTACTTATTTCTTTAAAAACATTAACTAAAGAAGGGTACAAAAAAAAAACTGAAGGTGCATCACCACACACACCTCTAAGATGGTGCTTCGCATCTCTCGTATGCCTACATTTTTTTCTTTGTTTTTTGATATCCATGTGTCTTGGCCAGCTTGCGCACACCTCGACTAATCACAGGCCAACCGACCCTACTATATTTGGTTGACAAGGTAACTCATAGGATATTAAATCCTAGGTAGATGGCCACCACGGTTCGAACTCATTCCCTCTAAACCCTTTGCTATTTACATTGGCCCTTATTGACCACTAGGTCATCCCATGATGACCTAAGTGTATAAGTGACAACAATGACAGAATGATTATTCTGCCTTTCGGAATTTTTTAAAACTAATTCTCAATTCTTGACATAAGAATTTTGTTCTCCGCGAAAAAAGAAAGAAAAAAATCAAACCAAATGTTTACTCATTTACCTTTTTTGTCATAGTGGCGGAAAATAGATATGTTCTCCTCTCACGAGGGATTTCATTCAAAATTTCATCTATTGATTTTTCGAAGTCTTCATTCAATAACCTGTCTGCCTCATCAAGAACCTGTTCAACATGCAAAACAGGCCAGTTAGTACAACATTATTAATAAAGTTAGTTTGCAATGGTACAATAATTATTTTTACACATTTCTTTTATGAGGCCAAATGTGGTCTTACTATTTAGGTCTATGGTTTACTCAGTGTTTCGTTTAGGAATTATGTTAAAGCCTAAAGCCCAACACTTCTATGGATTGACTATTGAATTTCGTTTTGGGCTTGCAAGCCAAGTACCTTTTTTAACTTATTTTTAGTCTCTCATAGTTAGGGTTAGATGGACGAATGCCTATATAAGGCCAAATCATACATTGTAGTAGATAAGATTTTGATGATTAAGGAAAAGTTGTTGAACTTTTGGTAGCCAAGAGATCCAGCTCCACTCTTTTGAAATTTCATGTTCTTTGAGTTGCATTCCAATAATATTCAAGGGCAAGATTGATCACCCTATCTCTAAGTGTTCAACTTTTATGTTAAAGAACTTCGTCTCAAAAGCTTTAATCTCAATTTACGTCTAACATAAGTTACATAACCCCTAAGAGTTGATATCAAATTGAATGAGTGTTCTAGAGTTTGAAGATCAGGGGAGTTGATCTTCAATTCTCTAGGAAGTTCGTATCAATACTTTGCAACCATACCTTTTAGTTATGGGAAAACCAATATGGGGTCTAAAAGGAGGCACAGTCAGAAATGGTGGGACAGTAGAGAGTGGTCCATTGCAATGGAGAGAATTTAACAGACACCAGCTATTGAAGTCGTGGTGAGTATATTACAAGAAATTTCAAGCTGTTGGCATATGTGGTAACAATTCTTTTAGGTCTTTCTTAGCTATGCTAGCATAGTCTCAGGATCCATCTCCGTCATCTGAGTAAACATATTTATTTTACACAAAAGCTTATTGCCTAACTCAAGGTTCAACAGTCCTCTCCCTCATACCAGAAAAACTCAAAGGTAAATGTCTACAAAACTCACCAAATATTTCAATGTGCGGAGGGAAAAACCTTTTGTATTGGTTAGATGGTCCACAAGGCGTCCAGGTGTCCCAACCTACAATGAAATAAATGATATTTTAAAAGCTAGATAAAATAAAAATAAAAATAAAAATAAAACAAGCAAGGGAAGCTAAGGAAATAATATTTTCACCTTAACATCTTAAATAAACAGCAAAACGTTAGACATCATTGTACAAATTAAAAATAGGATAAGAACATAATATTTCCACCTTAACTTCTTAAATAACCAAAATATAGATGACTTGTAAGATTTTTATAAAAATAGTGGACCTTGGATGAAAAGGTGGAGTTCCTACGGGGATCATAATCATAGTTTAACTTGGACTCATGCACCAATTTCTAAAAAGCGCTGAACATAATATATAGATAACTTGTAAGATTAAAAAAAGAAAAGAAAATAAAGTATAGAAAGATGACGTACACAGGTATTTCAGTGAATATCATATGTCTTGTTGATTCTTTATGATGTATGGTAGTTTTAAGTTTAACTACTTGCTGCAGAAGATATCAATAATAGCAGCAGCAACTTTATTTTAATTTGAACATCTATTTTAACTAATAGTATTGCCTATCAACCGGTAGATTTTGTCTATCAATATTCGGCAAATTTTGCCTAGAGACTTATGACTTTATGAAATTATTCCTCTGAGGCTATATCACTTTATTCATATTCTCCACGAGGACAAAAGGATAATGTTGAGATGAAGACATGAATTTTCACATGAACCATCACCTAAGAAGCACAAATACAAACACGAGACACAAATATGACATGACACTGACAAGGTGACACGTCATTTTTTTAAACAGGACATAGACACATCAAGGACACGTTTATTAAGATATATAATTTTTTAAGTAGGCATCATTTTTACACAAGAAGAAAGTTCAAAGCTTATGCATTTTTATGCTTAAGAAATGAGTTTGATGTATTTGGCTTTCAAAATTTATTATGTCGTCCTATATTACTACTTATGTATTTTTCTTATGCTAAACATGTGTTTGATTCATGCTCAATAAGTGTTGGATCCATATATGCTTTGTACAACTAATGTGTAACACATTTATTGAGCTAACAAGTGTCGTAGTGTCAAAGTGTGACACGTTGCCTAAAATGAAGTGTCCGTGCTTCTTATACCATCACATTACATTCACACCATCACATTACATTCACGCTGTAGCATGAAGTTCAAGAGAAGCAGAAAATATCACAGAGACTTACAACAATATGCGGCCGTTTTGCCAAGTTAATGGCTTGCTGCACCATGTCTACCCCACCGACAAGCTACAGAAGATTAAAATAGAACACTCATCATCATGATAGCTCCATGTTTACTAAATATCTGAGTATAAAAATATCAAGAGGAAACAACTAACAAGAAAAGTAAAATAGGAGAGCTCGTATCCTCAGGAAGTTTTCTTGAGCCTTTTTAAATCTTAGTCTCCAATTTTGGTAGTTATCTTATCCCACAAGCCTTTAGGTATTGAAGTAAAGAGTTCGACTAGCTTTTGTAGT
The DNA here is from genome assembly GCF_001995035.1 of Momordica charantia. The sequence continues at coordinate 518,543 of NW_019104563.1, read as the reverse complement.
TAGATAAAGTACGTGGACAAAATACAAATCTGCAATTGCCTACAGGAGCCGCACCTCCATCTAAAGAGCTCAATCAGCTCTCCCTAATCCCTATACCCTCTAATCTACCTCTGCGCTTTGTATTTGCAATTGTAAGCTACCAATGCCAACTGGACACCTAGCAGCTAACTTCTTAAAAACAAACTCCCATCTACTAACTCTCAAACAAACTGCATCTCTCGACAAAGTAAAACAATTATTCTATATGGCTGAGGCTGTAAGCTATAGCTAACTGGTCTAGATAAGTAGCGTTGTGTGAGTCTTCTTCCTCATCACAAAGGTCACATGAAGAATATATTGCAAGCATAATGTTTCCCTATATCCTCTTATAAATCTAATACTTATAGCATTTCATTTATGATATATAAAAATTACCCGTGAAATGGATGATAATGTGCACAGGTTACTTAGATTTTTCATTATTTATAAACTAGATAGTTGAATGTTGAAAACATAGTAATTTTACATCTATAACCATTTTTGTATTCTCCTATAACATAATATCATCATGATTTGTAATCACCATTGCTAGTCTGTATACCATATTAGCTGAAGCTTACCACTGCACACTTAATACCAATGCCAGACCCTAAAGCTTCAAACTGCTCAGCAATCTGAATTGCAAGCTCCCTGAAGAAAAATAATAGAAACAAATATTTGAAGTTTACAGACATAGTAAAATCTTACAAAAAAATCAATTTTTTCCCTTTTTATTTGGTTTGTTATTGGTTTTTATCTCTCTTTTTTAGGTTGTTTTCTTAAAAATTTTGTATCTTTTCATCTAGCCATTAATAGTTGTTTCTTGTTCCCAAAAAAAGAGATGTGTCTACGTCCGTATCTACAATTGGGTAACAAACCTTGTAGGAGAAAGCACACAGGCAAAAAATGCTTGAGGAGCCTCCAAAAGGGCTTGCAAAATGGGAAGAGCAAAAGCTCCAGTCTTCCCAGAACCAGTTTGTGCGAGTCCAATTAAATCCTTCCCTGCATTACGACATTCACAAGATTGAACATTATCAACACAACAAACATAAGTTTCAAAGAAAGAATAGTGAAAGCTAAGGGAAAAAAGGGAAGAAGAAGAATGGGCACCACAGATCAATATTAGACCTGCATTCTAGAATTTACAGGTAAGTCTAGCCTGTCCTACTATACCATTTAAAGAGAATGAAAGTACATATAGGTTCAAATTAATTTTTCAGTAATAAATATTATAATCAAACAAATGAATAAAGTAGTGCAATCCCCAAAACCAAAAGCAGTTTGGAAAAATTATTGGTTTTGTCCTGGTCAAGTGATGGGAACAAAAAAGCTGAGGGGGAATAAACATCTTTTAAAAAATCCAAAGAGACACTGAGACAGAACTAGCTCCCTATCTTGGAAAATTCTTGTTTTTGTGCTGGCCAAGTGATGGACTTGCCTAGGTACTAGGTTAATCTGTCGTGTACTACTTTTTAAGAATTAACACATCGCCATATTCACGTTGTGTTTTAGTCATGTCGCATGTTTGCATTTGTGCTTCTTGGCATAGGAGAACTTTGTTAGAAGGTGTCCTACACGCCAAAATTCAAAGGAAAAGCTCAGAATAATGAATTACATTCACCATTGCTAGACTTTTACCATTGAAGAAGATCTCTTGATGGATTTCGTGTTTGGGGCCTACCAAGGACCAATGAGGTAATAATTCTACTTTTTTTGTAGTTCATCGGGATACTAAATTTCTCAGCCAGTTTTGACATTTCCTATGGAAACTTCTCACAAACCTAATATTCTAGATAACTTACCATCCTTGGACAGATGACCATACCTAAGTTACAAACAGAACCCAAAACAGAGGAACTTATGTCTATTCATATTTCAAACTGGACCTCCATTTAACGGAATGAAGAACTTTTCTACTAATATTACACCAGCATTTGATATCATGAATACCAACCTTCCACATTTAACCATTGATTTAATCAATTTACCTACTTTGCTAGTAAAGCCAAGAAGCCAAAGTTCTAGTGGAGAGAACTAAGAAGTTTAATGAACAATGTGCAGCAGCTGTTACCAGAAGCATCAAAGTAAGGAATTTTCAAGGAGATATAGTTATGGCACATTACATATAAACATATTTCTCAAAGGACCCACAACAGTTAGGTGATTGTGTTGTGCTGCCTCCTAATCTAGAAACTACAAAATGCAAAGAGAACGGGCAGCAGGCAGCAGTTGGTCAAAATATGACATCCCGCAAATATAGAAGCAGAGCTGTCCGATATTATCAGCCTAAAATTTATATAGAAAGATGTTTAACTTTCATGCAACTCCAAAATTAAAATCAGTTGCAAGAAAATTTTAAAAATATATATATATATTTTTCAAGGGAGGAAATGAATTAAGTAAATGCATAAGCAAAAGAAATAACACCTTCTAGTGCATGAGGAATGGCCGCAGCCTGAATCTTAGATGGATTTTTCCAGCCTAAACTCTCGCATGCCTCCACCAATTGCTCACATATACCCAAGCTCTTAAACGTCTTTACCTCTTCTTCACTGTCTTGTTCCATTGCCACCGTTCAATCTGAAAAATAAACCAAAACAAAAACTTGAGTTAGAGACCTTGATTTGGACCTGGAGGGTTGACAGAGGACAAGTTTTTAAGATAATAGGGTCAAATATTTGTATTGTGCAACACAATAATGAATAAAAGTAAGTGCGTTCAGAGATAAGTGCTTGTTTCCTGAACATCTATATCAACGATATGGGTTTACAAAAAACATCAATTCGTGTCATGTTTCAACCCAGAAAGCACGAGTTCATCTTCAAATGCAAACAAGAACCATGTTACTCTAGTCAAGCAATAAACCTTTGTTGACACCCAAAAAAAAAAAAAATCGAACTTTCAGTAAGCATGAATTCAAAATCAATCGTCCCAATACAAATCGAAAACCAGACAGCACAAATAAAGAAACAGAAAAACAAAAGATCAGAAACCTTCAATCCCACTACTTCAAACCGCAAGGAGGACAAAGAAAAGAAAAGACGGGCGAGTGCAAACCTGCGACGCTGAGAGTGGCCTGAGGTATGGCCGCCGAGCGGTGACGGATTGCTGGTGCTGGTTGAAGCTTGAATTGAAGAGTGGCTTAATGAACTTGCAAAACCGGGAAAAGACGACGTGATGAAGGCGCGGGGATTGAAGTTTTTTTTGTCTCCTATTTAGGATTTAGGTTTATGGTTTTTTCATATTTAGAGTTTAGGGGTTAAAGTTTTTTTCTCATATTTAGGATTTAAATAATAAATATAGTGTTCGGTGCAATTTTTTCCAAAATTAAAAAATAATTTTAAGCTAATAAAATATAGGGACAGTTACTATGCCAAAAAAAAAAGTTGAAAGAAAATAACAAATTTAACATCTACATTTTAGTTTTGCAAACATAGCAAAATTTTTAGAAAAAAATAGAAGTCTAATAATAAAATGTCAAATTTACCTTCGTAGTACTAATATATCACTGATATAATATATATATATATATATTTTCTTTTTTATATATACTTGATATACCTGATTTATTACTGATATAGAACTGATATCACTGTGATATCCACTAATATAATTTATTATATGATTATATTATTTACTATTTATTGATTTACCACTTATATATAGTGCTATATATTTGATATGTCTTTGATATATTACTAATATAATACGGATATACAATTGATTTACTTATGTAACTATGATATTTACTAATACAATTTCTAACATGGGTTACCACTGATATACGTATGATGTAACTATAATTTCTACTGATATAAGTTCTTATATGACTATATAATTTACCATTGATTTACACGCTGATATAACACTTATATATCTATGATATATACTTGATATGTCTAGGGGTGTAAACAAATGAACCGAACCGACAAATTGAACCAAACCGCGTCAATTCGATTTGGTTCAGGTCGATTATTATAATTCTCGGTTCAGGTCGGTTTTGACCCGACAACCAATAATCCTAAATCTTATATTCTCTCTGCTCTCCCTTGATAAGCCGCCGCTACCCGAAGGAAGGAAGGAACGAAGAAACGAAAGAATGAAGGAACGACGTTTTAGGCGACACGAGACGGCATCATGCGGCGGCGACCTCCACGGCAGCAGACGACAACAACCT
>NW_019104563.1:486319-499989 GCF_001995035.1 Momordica charantia | reverse complement strand
CTTTTTTACCGTTATCTTTAGGTGTATTTAAAGAGGGCTGCAGTGGAAAGGGGAAGGAATAGAGAAAACCCAGACAGAGAAGAGAAAAAATCAAATCATTCACTTTTTTTTTTTTACCATTATCTTCTCCTCTTCTTCACCTACACCGGCAACCTTCGACCACGATCAACTCTGGCAGTGGCGCAAATTAATTTCGGCGAACCCGTTCGAATATACACCTCATCGACCCGCAACATTCTGAGAACCTCTGTTTAAAACTGTCTAGGTGAGAATGTGAGTTTGGAAATAGAAAAATGGAACTTTTAGCTTTAAACAAATGTTGTTTTGGAAAGAGAGTTTTTTTTATTATTAAAAAGAACAAAGTTTTTTTAAAAGGAAAGAACATAAAAGATTTTGAAAATTTAAATTTTTATTTAAAATAGTAAGATTTGTTTTCTTCTTTTCCAGTATGATTTTTTTTAAAGATCTTGTTTTACGTTTTAAATAATATTTTTAAAAAGTAAGTAAAGATTTGTTATTTAAGTTTTGGAAAAAGTGAATAAGATTTCTTTTAAACCAATTTGATTTTAAATAGGAGATTCTTTTTTTTAAAACGAATTTCAAATCCCTAAAATAAAAGGGTTTTTTTTTTATTTTCGTTAATATTTTTTTCTTTTTTTTTAAGTACAAATTTCAAAAATAAACTTTGTTGTTTAAAAAGACCTTAAATAACATATCTTAGTGTATGGCATAGTGGCAAAAGTATTAGGTATTGACACCCATGCTACAAATTCAAGTTTTATGTATACCTCAAAATGATTTTTTTTTCTTACTTTATTTCATTTTTTTATCATTGTTTTAACCAAATAATCATTTTAAACAAAAGTTTTTTTTCTTCTTTTAAATAAAGGATTTTCGTTTAATTTTTCTTTACACAAAATTCAAAAATAAAAAGTTTGAATTATAAAAAAGAATTTTAAGTTGCATCCTAAGGTGTTAGCACATTGGCAAGGCACTTGGGTATTAATACTCATGGCTCAAGTTTGAATCCTTGCGGGCCTCAAATTAAATTTTATTTCATTTTTTTTAATTTTTTTTAAAATAATTATTTCGGAAGCTCCAATGACGGAAATTGAGACTTTCCAATATTCTCGACGTGATAATTTATTTTTCTAATGGTCTTTGCGCCACTTATGCTTGTTGGTTCATATTTATAAAATATGAACCAATAAATTTGGGACATTTAAAATCAAACACAAAGTATTTTTCTATTTGGACCAAATATAATAGGATAATTTTCGACAAAATATGGTACCGTTTTCGAACGGGTGTCGTAGGGTGCTAACACCTTCCCTATGCTCAATCGACTCCCGAACCAAAATTCAGTTTTTGTAGACCAAGTTTTTTTAAATAGGTGACCAATCACACCTTGTAGATGATTGGTGGCGACTGCAAACCCTAATCTCGAAAGAGACCCGTCAGGGGATGATGTCAGTCGCTTCGCGTTGCGATGACGTTACGACAATATGTTTTCCATTGTCTCTACTCTTCTATATTGGGTGTGCATCATTTCCATGCATTGTCTTTGATGTAAATTATTTTGGATAATGAAATTTACATTTTTCATTGATCATGCATGAACATTTTTTGTTATCTTCTCCACACAAGCCATGAAGCATGTGTTTCACAACAACATTATGAAGGACATAATTTGTTTAGCTATTTGGAACTTCTGCACTAACGTAGTTGTCATACTCTTCAACATTTGTGATTTTGAAATTCTTTTTCAATATAACCAACATATGCATGTGTGGCAGACCATGTTTTTTAAATTCAATAACACATACAAAAGCTGCAACTTTTTAAAATATTTCTTTCTACACAATTTGATTTTTAAGGTGCTCCATCAATTTTCCTCTAAAAACTCTTGAAGTTATAATCTGACCTATCTTGATAAGGTTGTCATTCCATTAGTTATTCTCTTATTTATTTTCATTTGACATTACATGTCATTGTTATGAAAAGATCATGCTTTCATTTGGCATTACATGTCATCGTTATGAAAAGATCATGCTTCCCAAAAAGTTGTATTAAGGCCATTGCATCTAGGTAGTGATGATGCATATCTCTAGGCCCACCTATAAATGTGGAAGGAAGAACAACACATTTCTCAACCTTGTCTCCTCTTGTTTCTCCTACATTTACAACATAAACAATCTCTTGATACAACTTCGATCAAATGTGTGACTGGTGCTTTTTGTAGAAATCAAGATAAGTTGTTTCAAGTTTTATGTACATATCAACGACATATTATTTGGAATAGTCTTCCAACTAGAAGTAAAATTGATTGAGTGGGTTCACGTATTTGTATCTTATAATAGTAGTATTCCATACACGAAATTGTAGACGATCGACCTCTTGAAACTCATGTGAATGTTGTATAATAAATGGTTATATATTACAAATAATATATTACTCACAATTTTAAAGTAGATATAAATTATTTGAATTACAATAATAGATCGCATGAATTGGATAAGAATGACTGATCTAATTAAAATTGGAAACTTACTTATGAATTGGATACTTTGTTCCGTACTACTTTAAACATAAACATGTCAAGTAAAAAAGCAATAGGAATATAGAAAGTGGAATAAATTGACAATAGGAATATAGAAAGTGGAATAAATTGACCATTTGTAAAGAGCATGAAGCAACATATTATATAGAGTTTAAATTTAAGTGTTATTTTTTCTATCATAATTATTATCTAAATTCTTACCGTTACTGCTTTTTATTCTTAAATGTATTATTTTTTTTAAAACATTAGTTACAATGTTTTTATAAATTACCAATATTCTATTTTTAAACTTATTAAGTTTAATTTGTTGGTTGTCTTTTCATGTTGTAAAAACTAAATGTAATAACTTAATAAAGATTTATATTAAATAGTTTAAAGTTTTGAACTAAATTCAAAATTTAAATAATAACATAAATATTTAAAATCTTAAATTTATTTGAATTTAGTATATACTTTGTTTATTACATATCTCAATATTTAATACTTATAATTAGTACATGTTTGAATATTTAATGGTTTTCAACTCATTCTTACCCTTGGGACTTAGCAAGTTTTCATAATGTTAAATACTTATTTGAGGCAATAGCTTATATGTTTATTTATTTTGTTTAAATAGTTTGACTTAGTTTATTTTGTTTTAATTATTTTTTCTATTTTAAAATTTCATTGTATTATATAATGTTGTATGAATTTTGTTAGTCAATCATTGATTTTAATGTTTTAGTAATTGCACATAATATAATGTTTAAATAGTTTTACTTATTTACTTTATATTTTTAATGTAATTGCTTGTATACTTTATTTTTTTTAATTATTTAGTTTTTTTTATAGATTGTTTCATAATGTCTAGGGTATATGGTTTGTTTCATATAGGGTTTAGGGTTTGTTTCATAATGTTTTTCTTGTCATAAACTAAATAATAATATAATTTTAAGTTATAAACAGTAAAAATTTAAATATTATGATAAAATAATCGAAATATTGATAGGCAAATTCACTGAAGTAAAATTTAGTAACATAAAAATAACAAAATAGAAAGATGCAAGGAATAGTTCATCTCTTCAAACATATCTTCTGAAATTAAAAAAATATATATATTAAACATATCTTTGTCTACTTTGAATTCAAACTTCCAATTTTGTACGTTTGTGAATTTTTTGGCAAGTGCATGTTTGATATGTGAGGTCATCGATGAAAAAGATTTGTGTAAGTCACTTCATTTCTTTTTGTCCAAGTTACTTTTTTTTTGTCCAATTTTCTTCTCGCTTTGTCTAACTCACTTCCTTTTTCCTTTGTGAGTTTTGAGAATACCTCAATTATAGATCCAAGATCCACGTCTATGAATTTAAAGGTGCAAATGATCAACTCTACAATCAGTTGTTAGAATCAATAGATCTTCAAATCATTGTTTTTTTGTTTCCAGATTTACTAAATCAAATGGATTCAATAAATACATGTTTCAAAACTATTTTTGAATTTTGTGATTCAAATAGTGGAAATTCTGAAAACAACATTTTTATGTTTTCAGTGTTTTCAAATCCTAAATTTGAAACCATTAAAATGTAGAATTACATTAAGAACAATAAAAACTTTGATAAGTATATTATATCATGTTATAAACTCATTTCATCTTTGTTAAAAACAGAAAAATATATATATATATAAAATATATAATATTGTAAAATAATAACATTACAAATTTTATAGCATATATGTTAATAAATCAATTAATATTATTTTAAATTTAACTAAATATTTACTTGGTAACTACCGCTAGTTTACAAATATACTAATAGTAGTATTAAAAAAAATTTTAAATTGATTTTCAAGTTCTAAATCTACTACGAAACACATATCTGAAAACACTTAAAACAACTTTGTTTTTATTGAATCTCTTATTTTCAGATTTATGTTTTCAGATCACCAACCAAACACACCCTAATATTTCTTATATTCTGCCAACACTAATTTTTTTTAATAATATTTGCTCTTTTCCTTTTTCGTAGACTGCATATTTCAATTAAGTTAAGTTCTTCGTAAAACAAAATTTAAATAACTTTATTTCAATTACCTTCAAATCATTGAAATATTTTGATGTAGTATATTCGATCAAGTATTCAACAACATCAAACATTGTTACATAAGCTTTTTCTTCTTCTCCGTCTGATACTATTAATCTTAACAAATATTTTCTCACAAATGTTGATTTGTTATTTTCACAAGTTTGACAAGATGCAGTTGAATCATAGTCTATGGGATGTAGTCTTTCGTTGCATGTATTACACTTTCCAAACCAATGATTTTCCTAGTTTTGAATTTTTACAATTCTTTTGATAAAAGAACAGTAAAGATCTCCAAGTTCTCATTTAATTATGTTTTTTAGTGTTGCTTCTTTTGCTTCCACCAGTTTCTTTTATGGATGTAAAAGATCTCTAAGTTTGTGATCTTTTGAAAAACTTTGCATCATAAAAAGATAATATATTTTAAAAATTAAAATAAAACTAATAACTTTGAATTTACAATACTTTTCAAATTTCTAAATGCTTTTAATAATTTTTTTTAATACTTCCATTGTTTTAAGTGTCTCTGCCATGTCTACTAATGGATCTGTGACAACACTTGTATTAATAGATGATATCAAAGTTTCACCTGAGATAATTGTAGAACCATAAATTTTGGGTCAACATAAACGATCGCGTCATTATCTATTTTATTTTAGGATCAATTATAAATTAACCATAAATTAAAATTGAAGACAAATTTAAAATTCCAAATAATGTCACATGTCTTTCATTGGACCCCTAAATTGAATTTAATTGGTTAAATTGGGTCGTACAAGAATTGCGCCGAATCAATTTAGTTCACAAATCTATTTGATTGTATCTTGGCCCAAAATCCAAATTACCATGAGATCGGGCGGATTGATATTTAAATTTAAATAGTTTAAATCTACTTAAAGAGTTGGGCTGGGTACAAAATCATCCAAACCCAAATCTATTTGAAATTAAATTGGGCTCGTAACCCAAATAGAGCCTAATCCATAGTTTGAGTCCAAAAAATTACTCAACCCCAACAGGCTAGTGGAAACCCCTATAAATAGAGGGGTCTCGCTCACTTTCAAGGGTTCAGAATTTCAGAATTGAGAGAATTCACACCAAATTGAAGACTTTCTGAAGACTTAAAGATTCGAAAATCAACTTGAAGACTTTGAAGACTTTCAAAGAACATAGAACTTTGATCTAAATGCAAGAACAAGCATCTCAATTTTCACATCAAGTTCGAGAGAAAGAATCAAATGATAAAGATCAGAGATTGAATCCACTATACAATATATACAACAACGTATAAGTTCAACTCCACGAAATGGTATTTTTCTGAAAATCTTGTATGAGCAAATAGACACGTCTGGTGGGACAATCTTTACCTCTCATCTATTTCTCAAGACTTAAAGTTTTCCAAGAAAAGCAATGGAATTTAAAAGGCTTATACAATAGCTACTATCATGAGTGACTTTCATACGGGTTATATCACCCATGGTTACTCTGGTGAATTCCAACTATGGGAAAATCATACTCCTCGTATTGCTGCAAAAAAAGTAATGATACTGCAAGAAACATCTTGTTAATCATAACCCTTTATTTGATCCTAATCCTGACACAGTCTCTGTTATGATGACTGATACAAGCACTATGGATGAAAAAATGACATAAACAGAGAGAAAAATCATAAATTTGATGAAGACAATCGAAAAAAAAGATACTCTAATCGTTTCTCTGAAAAATCAGATTGAAAGTAGAGATGTTGCTGAGTCAGTCAAACCCATGCTCTCAAGATAAATGATAAAGGAAAGACCATCGTTCAAGAAAATCAATCGCAACATTCCACTTTGATATTTTTGCTGTCTGTACAACAACTCTAAGATATGATCACGAACACGATCAGAGCACAGTACAATGGACCTACTTAAAATTCTCTTTTGTATTCTAAACCATATACTAAGAGGATTGATTATCTGAGAATGTCTGCTGGATACCGACCACTAAAGTTCCAGCATTACAACGAAAAAGATAATCCTAAGCAACATATTGCTCACTTTGTCGAAACTTGTGAGAATGCAGGTACAAGAAGTGATCAACTGGTTTGGCAATTCGTCCGAATCTCGAAGGGAAATGCCTTTGACTGGTATACAGATCTCGAGCCTGAAACAATCGAGAGTTGGGAATAGCTTGAAAGAGAATTCCTAAATCACTTTTACAGTATGAAGAGAATCGTCAGCATGATGGAGCTCACCAGCTACAAAGAAAGAAAAGGCGAACCGGTTATCAAATATATCAACCGGTAGAAAGCTCTAAGCCTTGATTACAAAGATAGACTTACTGAACTATCTGCTGTCGAATTATGCACTTAAGGTATGCACTGATGACTTCTTTACATTCTTCAAGGTATAAAACCTCGCACCTTTGAAGAGCTAGCAACTCGTGCTCCTGATATTAAGCTAAGCATTGCTAGTCGAGGAAGTAAGAATTTATTAGTGTCGGACTTAGACAAAAGAAAGCAAAAGTGTCGAGAAAACTTCAAATGAATCTTTTGGTGTAAACACGACCTTTCCCAAGTTGTCTTCGAGAATAAAAGAAAACAGAATTGGGAAGCAACAAGGAAATGAGAAAAGATGGCTAAGCTTGAAGGAAACACAAGAAAAAGTCTATCATTTTCCTGATTTCGACATCCCTTATATGTTGGAACAACTACTGGAATCATGATTGACTGTACTTCCCAAATGTATACGGTCGGAAGAAATAGGTAAAGTTGACGATCCCAAATATTTCAAGTATCACCGAGTTATCAGTCAGTGCAAAAGTGCTTTATCCTAAAATAGCGTATCCTAAATTTAGCTCGAGAAGGAAAAATTGAGTTGGATTTCAATGAATAAGTTCAATCAAATCACGCTGCAGTAATAACAAATACAAGCAGCCAAACACCTCAAAGCTTATTTCACAATAAAGAAATAAATTTGATCCAATTCGGAACGTTGAAGCCTATATCTATTTGCTCTCAACGGAAGACTTCAAGAAATACCATTAAAGATGTTGTCAAATCCGTCAATCATGGAGAGGAAGGCTGGGCTATTATGACTCGTTGGAAGAAACAAAAACAAAGTTTTGCTCAGAAGAAGTCACATATGCTCATCAAAGAGTATGGACACTAAGGAAAGAAGAATTAAAGGAAACCTAAATCAGACTGGAAATAAAATAAAGACTCCTTGATAAGCACCAATGTTGCTCGGGTTTACAAAGCTAGAGGTCCTTCTAGGATCCTTGCAAACTCTCACAAAAACAACTAACTTACCGAATGATTCCAACCAAGAGTAAGGTTAGAAGATTAATCACTCTAACATCGGACTTAGAATCTACGATGGTGACTCCTAGATCCTAAGCCGACTCACTCCAAAATTAGCTTGATCGAGACTAATTCAATGCATTAGTTTAACATCAAACCTAAAACAAGATTTGAAAGAGCAACACCAAATATGTTAAGAAACAAAAGTTCTTGAATTTCAGTATGTTGAATCTTCCAAAACAAGGTGATTACAAGCCTTTAAATAGGCCAAAAGGTTGTTCAACAAAGGAATACCAAAAGTCTTTCAAAATCCTATTTAATGCAAATTGAAGAAAATAAGACATGCAAATTAAAACTTGATTGCACACCAAACTAGATAACTAAATGCTAATCCAAAAACGTAGAATTGCTTTAAATTGTCTTGGAAATCACATGTAGGAGGCGCTTTACATTTGGATGAGATTTGACAAGCTTTGACATCACAAACTCTCAAGAGGTGCAATCTGCAAAGGCGCCTGTTCACAAATCTGCACACTTTTTTTTGTCCTCTGTGCCATCTCTCAAAATAGACAACTTTTCCCATGCCATCTTTGCTCCATTCTCTTCTTGACTCATTAAAGTAATATTGTAAAGAATTTTGACCTTAGAAATCTTCGTCTCCTCGTGTGCATTTGCTAGCCTTTGAAGATGTAATATGAAAGCCTCTTGAATCTTCTTTGCTTTGCTTCTTGTAATTACTCCCTCGGGTACATTCAATGGATCTGTGGTTGGATTTGCATCATCCCCCTTTCTTTAAAAGGATTTGTCCCCAAATCAAGGTCTTCATTTCCTACATCAAAAGGAGTCAAATCAACCACATTAAAAGTAGAACTTACATTATACTCACCTCGAAGATCCAATTTGTACGCATTGTCATTGATCCGTTCAAGCACTTGAAAGAGACCATCTCCTCTCGGTTGAAGTTTTGACTTCCTCTGATTTGGAAACCGTTCCTTTCGTAGATGAACCCAACCCAATCACCTAGGTTAAAAATAACTTTCTTTCTTCTTTAGTTCTTGCAACTTACTAGCTTTCGATTCTTGTTCTCAATCCGTTCCTTGATCTCTTTGTGTAATGTTTTGATGTATTCGGCTTTAGACAAAGCTGCATCACTTGTAAACATATTAGGTGGCAAAGGTGTTAAATCTAAAGGAGTTAGAGGATTAAAGCCATAAACAACCTCAAATGGTGAACAATGAGTGGTGCTATGTACAGCTCTATTATATGCAAACTCCACAAAAGGTAGAGTTTCTTCCCAAGACTTACGATTTTTAGAAATGAGTGACCTAAGCAAGGCCCCTAATGTTCTATTAACCACCTTAGTTTGACCATCAGTTTGTGGATGACAAGTTGTAGAAAACAAAAGCTTGGTACCCAATTTGCCCCATAAAACTTTCCAAAATGACTTTAAAACTTAGCATCCCGATCACTAACAATGGTTTTAGGGATACCATGTAGTCTAACCACTTCCTTAAAGAAAAGATTAGTTATATTTGTAGCATCATCTGTTTTGTTACATGGAATGAAATGTGCCATCTTACTAAACCTATCAACCACCACAAAATGCTATCATGATGTCTTCTAGTTTTTGGTAACCCCAAAACAAAATCCATGCTAATGTCAACCCACGGTTCACTAGAAACTTCTAAAGGTGTGTAAAGACCATGTGGTTGAGTCTTAGACTTAGCCTCCTTACATTTGAAACATTGCTTGCACACTTTGTTCACATCCTTCCTCATTTTTAACCAATAAAAGTGTTCACACAGCATGCTATATGTTTTAAATTCTCCAAACTGTCCCATAAGTCCTCCCCATAAGCCTCCTTCACAAGCAACTCCCGAATGGAACACTTAGGAATACAAAGCTTACCTTTCCTAAAAATCATACCATCAAACACAAGATAATCATGTATATTTTTCCCTTCCAAACATTGCATATACACATCATAAAATTCAGATTTCTCAACTTTGTACAACTCAATCATATGCTTAAAACCAAGAATTTTTGCACTAAGTGAAGAAAATAGAGCATACCTTCTTGATAATGCATCGGCCACTACATTGTCCTTACCTTTTTTGTAATGAATGACATAAGGAAATGTCTTGAGGCTTTTGAGGTGCTTCAAATTTTCATGATCGGTATGGACAACAAACTCTTTTGGCCATAAGTAATGTTGTCAAACTTGTAAAGCCCTCACAAGTGCATGGAGTTCCTTGTCATAAGTTGGGTAGTTAAGCTGTGCTCCATTAGCTTCTTACTAAAGAACATGATCAGTTTTTTTTCTTGCATCAAAACAGCTCCTATACCTATCCTACTTGCATCACATTCAATCTCAAAAGATTTGTCAAAGTTAGGCAAAACAAGACAAGGTGCATTGGTCAATTTATATTTCAATTCATTGAATGCATTTTCTTGCTTTTCTTTCCACTCAAATTTAGCATGCTTCTTAACAAGTTCATTCAATGGTGAGGTTATGCTACTAAAATCTTTAATAAACCTCCTATAAAAACTAAACCTGGATGATTATCTCTACCCTCCGTAGCTTACGAGTTTACGTCCATCCCTGCAAGCGGCCCTTTCGCGACTCAAACTGCCGGTACGCTTTCCGGCTCGGAACGACCAACTCTAACGGGCTAAACCATGAAAAGACCTTACCTCGGTTGCATTGGTGGGTGTTGGCCATTCTCGAATAGCCTTTACCTTTTCCTCATCAACTTTTACCCCATCCTTTCCAACAATGAACCCTAAGAAGTTGACTTGGTCTTGACAAAAACTACACTTTTTGAAGTTAGACTTAAAGCTTTTCTTCTCTAAGCTGTATTAAAATTGTCTTGACATGCAAAATATGATCATTCAAGCTTTTTGAGTAAACAAGAATATCATCAAAGTATACAACAACAAATTTTCCAATGTATTCTCTTAAAACATTATTCATTAGCCTCATAAAAGTACTTGGTGCGTTAGTAAGGCCAAATGGCATGACAAGCCATTCATACAACCCAAACTTTGTTTTGAAAGCTGTTTTCCACTCATCTCCCACATGCATTAGAATTTGATGGTAACCACTTTTAAGATCTATTTTTGAAAACAAATTAGTACCATGTAATTCATCTAACATGTCATCCAATCTAGGAATAGGATGTCAATACTTTACCATGATTTTGTTGATGGCTCGACAATCAACACACATCCTCCATGTGCCATCTTTCTTGGGCACCAAAATTACTGGAACCGAGCAAGGACTCATACTTTCTCTAACATAACCTTTCTCCATGAGTTCTTCCACTTGCCTTTGAATCTCCTTGGTTTCGGTGGGATTGGTCCTATAGGCAGCCGTGTTTGGGAGAGTTGCACCGGGTATAAAATTGATTTGATGTTCAATTCCTCTAAGAAGAGGTAAACTTGTAGGTGCATCTTCATGGGGAAACATGTCATTAAATTCCTGCAAAAGAGACTTAAATGCACTTGGCAAAACATCATAAGATTTTGGTTCAATTGCTAAACACATACCTTTGCACATAAGCACAAAATGTGGCTCTTGGGTTAACAACACATTTCTCAATTCACTCTTTCTTAGAATCAACTCACATTCTTTCTTTTCAACTCATCTTTTTTTCTTCTTGGTTTTTACTCTCATTTTGCCTTTCACTCTTCTCTTTTTGTTCACTAGTCTCACTTTTGCTCTCTTCTCTTCTCTCTTTTTCTTCAAATTCTTTTCTTTTCTTCTCTAGTTTCAAGTGGTCACAATGTACTTCAAATGGAGACAACGAAAGTAAAGTAAATTTCTTTCCGTTCAAAGTAAAACTATCTTGTTCAACAGCCCATCATATGTGACCTCTGTATCATATTGCCATGGTCGGCCCAACAGTATATCCCCCGCATGCATAGGTACAACATCACAAAGGACTTCATCTTTGCTGGCATTGCTAAATGCTCCACTCGGGCTCCGCGTTTCAAGTTCGTTATCGTATCTTCCCAAGGTAAAATGAATAAGAGCTTGGGAGTTTACCTTTAATTCTCCTTTGTTTATCAACCATTGAAGTTTGTATGCTTTTGGATGCAGACGTGTAGCAAGTTGAAGTCTCTTAACAAGAAAACCACTTACCACGTTTGTTCAACTTCCACTATCAATCACCAAGCTACACGAATTTTCTTCAATTAAGCATCTTGTGTGAAACAAGTTTTCCCTTTGATCTTCAACTTTCTCTTCCTTGATTTGTACATTAAGTACCCTACTTGTTATCAAGGATATGAAGTTACCTTCTTCAATATAATCTTCATCACATTCTTCATATTCTTCATCATGTTCATCACAATCATCATCTGAGTCAACTACGCTATTTCTTATCACCATAACTCTTTTATTGACACAATATTTACTCATGTGTCCAAACCCTTTGCACTTCCAACATTGAATAGAACTAGTATTTTCCCTTACCTCCTTTGTAGCTTCATTCTTTTTAGTATTGGAACTCTCACCCTCCATTCTTTTAGCAGCTACGAACTTTCCTTTTGGTTGCATTGATTCATTCCTATTCACAAAACCAGCCTTGTTCCAAGCATTAGAATTGGAATATGTATTAGCTTTAGATGTGTACCTTTTTTAATACTCTTTTTCTTCCTTCAATTGATCTTCTATTTTGACAGCATAATGGTACATATCTTCTAGGTAAGGTGGTGGATTTCTATCAACAGCATGAGTAATTTCCTGATTCAAACCTCAAAGGAATCTAGACATAGTGTCTTCCTCTTCTTCTCGGATTTAAGTTTTTAGCATTAAGGTCTCCATTTCTTGATAATAATTAGCAAAATTTTTCGTTCCCTGCCTTAAAGCTTGCAGTTTAGTTTTTAAATCTCTTTCATAGTGTTTTGGAATGTACCTCCTTCTCGTGGCTTTTTTGAGTTCTTCCCAAGTGTCTAATGGATCCTCCTCCTTCCTTCTTCTTTCTAATTTGAGATTTTGATACCATTCACAGGCATGATTGGTGAATTCAGCAATGGCGAGTCTCATCTTCGTATTCTAGCAATCAAACACATGCTCTATCTTCCTTTTCCATTGCAAGTAAGCATCAGGGTCCGTCATTCTACTAAAGGGTGAAATTTTGAGTTTAACTCCACCATCCCTATTTTCATTTAATCTTTCCAATCTTCTAGGTTGCATAACGTTGGCAAAGTTATTTCGTCATCTTCCTCTCCCATTTCTTCTTCCTCCAACATGTCTTTCTTGTTCAGCAAGGTTAAACGCATAATCTCTTGTAAGGCTTGTTCTTCTCTTTGTTGTTGCGCTCTCCTTTCTTGCCTATCTTCCATCATCATTTCCATCATACCTTGAATTGCTTGAAGAATAGCCATATTAGGATCTTGCGGTACTTGTGGTACGCCATCCTGTGCCATTTTGTTAGAACAATAATAATGATAATAAAGACCTTACCACTCTTCTCACCAAGATTTCACTCAAGGACACTCGTGTTTATCACTCAAGGGTAGGTTTTTGGTATTAGGTCAAATATGTAAAGGTTGGCTTAAAATTTGGTGCAATCTTGTTTAACGCTTGATATAACCAATAAAAGTATTAACTTTCACAAACTAAGACTAGAGTGACTCAATCTTAGAACCAATAACTTGAAATTGGAACGAAACAAAATAAAACGATGAAAACTTTTCTTGTGCCTCGGATCTTTGAATATTTTTTTTTTGCTACTAATTTTTTTTCTTTTCTTTGCTACTTTTTTTT
>NW_019104563.1:468581-486230 GCF_001995035.1 Momordica charantia | reverse complement strand
GAGCAAAAATAAAAGAAATTCAAGACAAGTTGTAGTATGTCTTGTTACACTTTGTAAGAAACTACTTTCAAAAAAGGAAAATAACAAAAAATAAAATTACATAAAGTAAAGGTATTTCACCTCTAAAGCCGACCAAAGAATGTCGACCAAGTGCTCTGATACCAAATGATAAGCGCCAATGTTGCTCGGGTTTACAAAGATAGAGGTCCTTCTAGGATCCTTGTAAACTCTCACAAAAACAACTAACTTACCGAATGATTCCAACCAAGAGTAAGGTTAGAAGATGAATCGCTCTAACATCGGACTTAGAATCTACGATGGTCACTCCTAGATCCTAAGACGACTCACTCCAGAATTAGCTTGATCGAGACTAATTCAATGAATTAATTTAACATCAAACCTAAAGCAAGATTTGAAAGAAGCAACACCAAATGTGTTAAGAAACAAAAGTTCTTGAATTTCAATATGTTGAATCGTCCAAAACAAGGTGATTACAAGCCTTTAAATAGGCCAAAGGGTCGTTCAACAAAGGAATACCAAAAGTCTATCAAAATCCTATTTAATGCAAATTGAAGAAACTAAGACATGCAAATTAAAACTTGATTGCATATCAAACTAGACAACTAAATGCAAATCCAAAAACGTAGAATTGTTTTAAATTGTCTTGGAAATCACATGTAGGAGGTGCTTTACGTTTGAATGAGATTTGACAAGCTTTGACATCACAAACTCCCAAGAGGTGCAATCTGCAAAGGCACCTGTTCATAAATCTGCACACTTTTTTGCCCTCCGTGCCATCTCTCAAAATAGACAACTTTTTATGTGCCATCTTTGCTCCATTCTCTTCTTGATTCATTAAAGTAACATTGTAAAGAATTTTGGCCTCAGAAATATTCGTCTCCTCGTGTGCATTAGCTAGCCTTTGAAGATGTAATATGAAAGCCTCTTGAATCTTCTTTGCTTTGCTTCTTGTAATTGCTCCCTCGGGTACATTCGATGGATCCGTTGTTGGATTTGCATCACTCCTCTTGACCTCAGATATCGGTGACCTTAAAGGAGTTTTTCCTAATAAAGTTTTTCCATGTCAAAAAGGAAAAAAAAAATCTTACAAGTTCACATTACATAAATGTGGAAGAAGTTTACGACTCAAAAGTAATTGAGGAAGGGAATTCTGTCTTCGATCACATAAAGTCTTCAACTACTTGACCTCCAGTCTTTCAGAGAATGAGTATGGTCACAACAAAAGAAGAAAGTCAATGTCTTACTTCCATCTCCACTCGATCTTCAATCTTTCAAAGGCTAAGCATATCCATGTCGACGAAAAATCAATCTTCGAAATCTGTTTTTCATTGTTTCAAAGTGACAAACGATCAATATGAAAGAAAGATGAAGACCGTGGAAGCGAAATCATTTGGTGAAGTAAATGATGAAAAGAAAATTCATAGCATTGTCTCTTCACGTATGAAGAGAAAATTCTCCCTTCTCATAATTATAGAATGTTACTTAAAAGTAAAGCAAAAACTCTTCATATCAACCAATTCTAAAAATAAGAACGTGATGGAAGTTGTGATGAAAATAAGAGCGTTTGAAATATAGCACTCCTTATCGTAAGAGTCTAAACTGCACATTACTCCTGGACCGCATGAATTTAAAAGGTGAATGGCCGAAAAAAAGTTATTGTATGTGAACTACGTTATGACTTGATCCATTTCTTTAAAAGGGTACATAGGCAGCTTAAAGAAAACTTTAAGTTTGGTCAAAGTTAAAAAAAATTAAAGAAAAGCGAAGCCACAGTGACACTACAAGATGCATATGTACAATCTTACCAGGGGTGACGATACTTGTCAACCCTATTAAAGGCTAGACCTGCAGCAAAATGGAGGATGATCACTGAGGCATATACCATCAAATTAAGTTTTGTTCCCCATGATAGGTGTCATACTCCAAATTGGATCTTCACATGATCGTTGGTGAAGAAGTTGCTGCCATTTGATCATTGTCGAAGAAGACTTGACTGTTGGGGAATAAGTTGTAGCCATATGATCGTTAGCAAAGCAGTTGCAGCTAGGCAAAAAAATGGCAGCTGCTCGATCGTTGGTGAAGAAATTGTAGTCGCTTGGATGATATCCTCATATAGGCGTCAACCACGAAAGGATGGTAATCGTGGGGATACTTCACTAAATTAGATGGTCTTATCCCACGAGGCTGCGTAAGCCGGATGTTATCCACATATAGCGTTATCCCCGAAAGGATGGTAACCGTGGGGGATACTTCACCAAATTAGGTGGCCTTGTCCCACGAGGATGCATAAGTTAGATGATATCCCTATATAGGAGTTGTAGACACCATATTTGATCTGACTTAATTTTAATTTTTGTTTATTTATTATTATTATTATTATTTTATTTTTACTTTATTAAGTTTTATTTTAATTGTTTTGGTTTAATAACGTAAGTTTACTTCATTATTGTTTTTAAGTAAAAGTTTAATTTAATTAATCTTGTTAAAAAAAAAGTTTAGATTTTGTTTTAAAAGAATTCGATTTATTATCGAAATAAAAAATTAAAAAGATATTTTATTTTAAAAAATTTTTTGTTTTAAATAAAGATATTTTGTTTTATTTAAAAATAAATAATTGGTTTTTCTTTCGTCTTTTCCCTCGTCAAAGCCCACTAACGTGGCATCTTCTCCAACCCCTCCTTCTTGTCCTTTCTCTGGTTTTCTTATTTTAGCATATATCACTGTTGTTTTTTTTAGTATTTAAGAGGAGAGGGAACACACAAAGAGGAAGCACAACACATAACTGAGAAGATCGGAACATAAAGAACTATAGTGGTGAAGGAAGAGATTTAAGTCTTGTTCCTCTTTAGAAAAACTCATTCTCTCTCTTTAAAAACCCATTTTTTCTTATTCTTCTCTTTCTAAGAACCCACTTTTTTCATCTTCTACCTCTGCACATGCACCACCCCTCCTCTCTTAGAAAACTCATTTTTTTATTCTTTCTCTATCTAAAATCACACCATCCTCCATAGTTACTTTTTCTTTTTATTTGTTTTATTTTCTCTCTCTAAAAAATCACCATCTTCTTCATCTTCTACCTTTCCTTTTTTCCCTCCATCTTCCTTTCATTATCCTTTATTTTCTTCCACATAGATCTTACTCTAAACCCCTCCGGCAACCACACAGAAAGCAGCGGTAGATTCTGGCGAACACACCGCGCGACAGATCTAGCTACGACTGCAAACTCCGGCAGCGACTGACTGGCGGCGTCAAAGGCAGCAGGCACCCAACCTTAAGGCGATCCACTGCAGTGCGAACAACATCCTCTACGTGTATCTATATATATATAGGTTTTAATTAAGATGAATTGGATAATCCTTGGAATTATCTCAATGAACAAAAAATAATAAATTTAAACCAAAAGTTTATAAATAGAATTCAAGTTCTAGATAAGGGATCCCTTACTCTAGCTCGGGATGTACTAGAAAAAAAGACTCAATTATGTAATGATAAAACTAAAAAATACTATTTACCAAAAGCATATGATCCTTTTTTGAGCGGACCTTACCGAAGACGAATCCTTTTTTTTTTTCATTTTCAATGATAAATGAAACTTCGATAAAAAAATGATAGTGAAAACGTTTGGACAAATAAGATTCATGCTATCTTTCTTAATACTAATTACCCAAAAATTGAAGATAAAATTGTGTCCGAAGATCAAATAAAATTTTTAAAATTTTTATTCGATATAGTTATAACTCCTTACAACACTAATGCAAGTCATCAAAACTTGATTGGAATAAGAGAAATCAGTAAAAAAGTTCCCCGATGGTCATACTTTTTTTTTGGAAAGAAACTTTTTTTTAATTAAGGAAAAATCCTAAAAAAAAAGTTTTTCCTTTTAGAAAAAGAAATTGTTATTCGAAATAAAATGTTTTTAAAAGCATTTGTTTTAGATATTTTTTTAACAAATTTCTTAAAAAAAACAAAGAGTAAAAGATTTTTCAAAATAAATTTTGTTTTAAAATAAAATGACGAGATAATGTCTTCGAATGACTCTATTAGAAACTTATTTACACAAATGTCTAAAATTTTCTAATTTTACACTTTTAGATTTTTGCAGGTAGGAGTTTATTTTAATTTCGATTTTACCATTATTTATTGCATTTACATTTATCATAGTTATTTGTTTTTCTTTTGATATATAAAAGATTTGATTCCATAAATTATTATCATAATCCTTTAATTATTGTGGGTCCCATACTAATTTTCAACACAAATCCCTTGATTCACTCATTCAAAAACCTTAATTTACTCCTTAAAAAAGATTGATTTTCCCTTAATTCACTCCCACATTGGTGCTCAATCTTCAAGAACAATTCAAAATCACACAAACATCTTTTGAAGTCTCAATAAACATATATCCGTATATTCAAAAAATATATTCAAAATCACAGTATATATCCACTTAAATATCCTGTTATATACCTTCAAAATCACTATAGTATATATCCGCCTATCTGCATATATACAAGTTGAGTTATAAGATATATCTTCTTATATATCCGCATATATACATTCAAAATTACTATAGTATATATCCGCATATATACATATATACAAGTTGAGTTATAAGATATATCATAATCAAACTCACTATAATATATATCCTTATATATACAATAGTTCACACGAAATCAAAAATCAAAAACAACCATTGGAATACAAACCTTTTGATCGGGATAAACGAAGACAAACTACTCTGGCGACAGAGAAAAACGGAGGCGGCTGGAGATAAAGGCAAGCAGACATTGGTTGAAGACCAAGGCAGGCAGAAACGACCGAAGAAGAAGGAAAGACGAAAATCTCCTTTCGAACGGGATAAATGGAGACGGACGACGGAGAAACACGGAGCAACCAGAGAGGAAGGCAGACAAAGACGGACGGTCAGAGAAGGATAATGGATGATCGGAAAGAAGAAAGGGGTTTCGAAAATGGATGGTTATGGGGATTTGTAAGGTTTTGGGATTTTTTTTTTATTTTGAAAAGTATAATTAAGCACATTTTGTATTTAAATTGTAACATTTCAATTTACCATTTCTAGATTTAAAAAATTATTTAATATTGAGGTGGATCCTTAAAAGGATATACTAGTAATTTGGGTGATGGGTACCATCCTAATTAATGTTGTTTCATGACAAAAGTGTAAATTTTATACATTTCAATCCTTTTATGTAATTATAATTCCTAAATAGGCTATCAATGTATTAATTCCTAAAATGAATTTCAAATTGCAAAGTAAGTAAAAAGGTTTGTTTTTTAAAATAAAAGAATTAAAGTTTTTAAAATAAGGTTTTAGGAAAAATTAAAAAATTTGATTTTAATAAAGACAACCGTTTGTATCTTAAGGTATTGTCACAGTGGTAAGAGGCTTGGTTGTTCACATCTATGATCCAAGTTCAATGTTTTCCTATGTTTAGAAATATTATTTTTTCTATTATCATTATTTTTTTAAACTAATAATTATTTCGAAAACTCCAATGACGGAGATTGGAGCTTTCCAATATTCTTGAGGTGATAAAATTTCTTAATGGCCTTCGTGCCACTCATAATTATTAGTTCATATTTTATAAAAAAGTATGAATTAATAAAATATGGGACATTCAAATAAAAACACAAAATTATTTTTCTTTGGACCAAATAATATAATGGGATAACTTTTGACAAAAATATGGTACCGTTTTTAAAACGGATGTCGTAGGGTGCTAACACCTTCCTTACGTTCAATCGACTTCCGAACGAAAAAAATATATGTTTTTCGCAGACCAAGTTTTTTAAATAGGTGATCGACCATACCTCGTAGATGATTGGTAGCGACTCCAAACGCTTAACTCGAAAGAGACCCTTTAGGGGATGACGTTGGCCACTCCACGTCGCGATGACGTTGCGACAAGTGTCATCCTCAAAAAGATGGTAACCATGAGGGATACTTCACTAAATAAGGCGGTATTGTCCCGCGAGAATGCGTAAGTCGAATGATATCCATATGTAGGTGTTATCCTCGAAAGAATGGTAATCGTGAGGGATACTTCACCAAATTAGGTGGCGTTGTTCCGCGAGGATGCGTAAGCCGAATGATATCCTTATATAGGCGTCATACTCGAAAGGATAATCGTGAGGGATACCTCACCAAATTATGTGGCATGGTCCCGTGAGGATGCTTAAGTCGGATGATATCCCTATATCAGCGTCATCTCTAAAAGAATGGTACCCGTGAGAGATACTTTACCAAATTAAGTGGTCTTGTTTCACCAGGATGCGTAAGCCGAATGATATCCCTATATAGACGTCATTCCTAAAAGGATGGTAACCATGAGAGATACTTCACCAAATTAGGTGGCATTGTTCCGCGAGGATGCGTAAGCCGGATGATATCCCTATATAGGCATCATTCTCGAAATGATGGTAACCGTGAGGGATACTTCACCAAATTAAATGGTCTTGTCCCACGAGGAAGCGTAAGCCGGATGATATCCCTATATCGGTGTCATCCCCGAAAGGATGGTAACCGTGAGGGATACTTTAGCAAAATAGGTGATCTTGTCAATCCTTAAAGTATCTTTGCTGCAAGAGAGAGAAACAAGCAAACAAAAAGGAGAAAAAGAAAACCAAGATAAAGGACAAGCCTTGATAATTAAGTAAAGACTGAAAATTTGATATTCCAATTCCAATAGAAGAAGTGACAAGATAAAATTAGCTCCTAAAAAAAGAAAGATTTTAAGTTAAAAAGGGAGTTTGAGTTAAATATATATATATATATATATATATATATATATATATAATTAAAAAAATTGATTAAAAAAAGTGAAAAGTGATAAAATCTTCTCTACTACATGGTAGGGAGTGAAAAAAAAACTGCCACATGCAGCATGTTTAAAATGAAAATAATAAAAAAGTTGTTTCCAACTATAAATAGAAAGAAGAAGAGAAGATGTTGAACGATTGCTCCCTTCGCCCACGAGCACTTCGGTGGAAGAAATAAATGGTCAGATCGCACTGCATGAAGACAAGAGATAATCATAAATGGATAGAGAAAACAAAAAGAAGAAGGAAAAAAGAGAAGAAACTTTGAAGCCAACCTTTTCGCTGGACTTATGTTGTGCTTCTACCAATACACCTGAAGGCTCAATTTATAGGCAATGACTTGGGGTTCAAACTAGAAGAGTAATCCAAATCTCATTTCGAATATGATTCCTCATTCAAATTCGAGTTGGAATTTGATTGGATTCCTAATTTAAATTTGACCCAAATCATATCCCAATTCGAATAGGATTCTTTATCCAAATTCGAATTTGAAATTTGGTGGGATTTTAACTAAAATCAACTCCCAATCCAAACATGATAAAGATTGCAGTTTAAATCAAAATAAAATAAGGATTTAAGTTCGAATATTATTATCTTAATGGAATTTTCGATTTGGGTACATTCTAAATTAACCAAATTTGAATATCAATTTGGCCATATTCCAAATCTTGATTGTGGTAAAAATTTAAATTCAAATTTCACTCCTATTCAAGTCAAAATTCGAAATCTTGGTAGAATTTTTCAATTTGGGCATATTCCAAATTTACCGAATTTGAATATAAATTTGGCCATATTCCAAATCAATATTGGGGTAAAAATTCAAATCCAACGTCTAATTTAAATTGGATAAACTCCAAATTTTCAAATTCATCCCAAATTTGAATTTGAATTATATTATGACTTTCAAATTAGGTTTGATAAATTCCATATTTACGAGTTTGATCCAAAATTTAAAGTTGAACCATAATCCAACGTTTAATTTAAAGTTGGATAAATTAAAAAATTTCAAATTCATCCCAAATTTGAATTTGAATTATATTCCAACTTTTAAATTAAGTTGGATAAATTCCATGTTTTCGAATTTGATCCAAAATTCAAATTTGAACTATAACCCAACGTTTAATTTAAAGTTGGATAAATTCCAAATTTTCAAATTCATCCTGAATTTGAATTTGAATCATATTCTGACTTTTAAATTAAATTAAAAGTTAAAAACTTCTGAAGATAATTTTAATTTCAATTAATAAATTTCAGATGCATTTTAAATTGTGCAAATTTATTGTCAATTGGACCTACAACAATATCTTGGTTCATGATTAAAAATTTTATCAAAATGATGACTTAAATTCATATTTTTGATTGCACAATATTTTTGAAATTCATCCACAATTACGTTTGACATAAATTTCGAAAATGGGGCATTTGTAGAACCATAAATTTTGGGTCAATCATAAACGGCCGTGTCATTATCTATTTTATTTAGAGATCAATTATAAATTAACCCTAAATTAAAATTTAAGACAAAGTGACAATTAATAATGTCGTCACATGTCTTTGAAGTTTTTTTAACTTTTAAATTAAATTAAAAGTTAAAAAAACTTCTGAAGATAATTTTAATTTTAATTGATAAATTTCAGATGTATTTTAAATTGTACAAATTTATTGTCAATTGGACCTACAATAATATCTTGATCCATGATTAAAAATTTTATCAAAATGATTACTTAAATTCATATTTTTGATTGCACAATATTTTCGAAATTCATCCACAATTATGTTTGACATAAATTTTGAAAATGGGGCATTTGTAGGACCATAAATTTTAGGTCAATCATAAACGACCGCGTCACTATCTATTTTATTTAGGGATCAATTATAAATTAACCATAAATTAAAATTTAAGACAAAGTGACAATTACAAATAATGTCGTCACATGTCTTTCATTGGTCTCTTAAATTAAATTTAATTGGTTAAATTGGGTCATACGAGAATTGGGCCCTGAATCAATTTAGTTCACAAATCTATTGGATTGTATCTTCGCCAAAAACCCAAATTATCACAAGATCGGGTGGATTGATATTTAAATTTAAATAGTTTAAATCCACTTAAATAGTTGAGCTAGGTTCAAAATCATCCAAGCCCAAATCTATTTGAAATTAAATTGAGCTCGTAACCCAAATAGAGCCAAATCCATGGTTTGAGTCCAAAATTACTCAAAGCCAAAATACCACAAGGCTAGTGGAAACCTTTATAAATAGAGGGGTTTCCCTCATTTTCAAGGGTTCAGAATTTTAGAATGGAGAGAATTCACACCAAATTGAAAACTCTCTGAAGACTTGAAGATTCGAAGACCGACTTAAAGACTTTGAAAACTATAAGACTTGAAGACTTTTGAAGGACATAGAACTTCGATATAAATTCAAGAACAAGCATCTCAATCTTCACATCAAGTTTAAGAAAAAGAATCAGAGGATAAAGATTAGAGATTGAATCCACTATACAACATAACAACATAAAAGTTCAACTCCATGAAATATAATTTCTTCGGAAATCTCGTGTGAGGAATAATAATTTAGAATATAATTTATAATGACGTTGATTCAAATTACATAATACGTAAAAGAAATTACCTTTATAGTTACTTTTTCTAACATTTATGACGAGAATTATATTGTTTCTATGGCAATTTCTCTCTAGGATTTTTCTTCAATTTCAAGTAAATCATCAAACAATATCACTTTTATAATGTTAAATCTGCACAATTATCAAAGCATCAGATTAGTTTTGTCAATAAATAGTACTAAACAATAACAACAAATTTATATAAGTATAAAAGTAATAATTCTAAATATTACTTGTTATCCATGATTTGGATTCTCTTTTCGTGTTGTAGTTTACTTGAAACTTCCTAATAATCGTCAACTTGACTTGTATTCCACGACCAACCATATGTGCAAAAAAGTTAAGAATTTATTATTAGGTAATAAATAAGACAATTAAAATAAACTTATAATATTATGCATACTCGTCTGTGAATCCATGTCATTTGGATTTTTCATTAATTCGAAGTTGACTAAATTTATTTTCTTCAACCTGTATATCTCTCATTCAATTTCATCAACTTCACTGTTTTACATCAACAATCTCAATTTTGTCATTGACATTCTTGTATCTTGTATCAATTGGTTTTATACTCCCATAAAATATTTTGTATGTCATTTTCTCTTCTAACTTCTCAGCGAATTTCTCAATCGAATCGTAAATAGAGTAATTTTAATCATGTCTCCCTACAATAATATTTAACATACAATTTTAAACATTTATTTTAAAAATGAGACAAATAGTGTGTAAAATAGTTTTACATCCTTATCAATAACAATTTATTTTTGAATGTGTATATGTTAACCTTTTCTTTTTCTGAATTTTTGTTTGATGAATTTTCTGACAATGGTGACTTTTGTGCACCATACGTTTTGAAATGGTTTCAACTCTGCAATTGACATCCCTGAGATTAACACATCTGCAATTAGCATCTCTGTCATTGATATATGTGTATTGTTTAAACAAATTATGTTAGATGATCACTATATTACAAAAATAAAAATGAATTTAAATTTTGCAACTTACTGTGAATGATTAAACTTTCTTGGTGTACACAATATATGGCTTCTTGAAAGTTTAATTTTCGAGTCCTTATGGATAGTCTGAATCGTGGTAAGCTGTGACAATTAATTTATATACAATTGTAGGGAAGTTTAAGTGTGAGCAGTTATAATTTGAACAACAAAATAAATATGCTTAATTGTATAATTCAATCTTTTAATCATATAATTCCAGCTATTCAGAGTATTTAATTGCATGTTCAATCTCTTAATAATAAGCAATCGTTCAGAATCTCAATCATTTTAAAAAACATTCATGTTGATTGAGAGGGTAAGGTATGAATTAAATATTCTATTTTAATGTATTTAATTGTTATTAGAGATTTAAAGGCTAATTATGTAGTAAGATAAATATTGCAAGGTATATTTGACCTAAAATGCTTTTTCGGCCAAAACACATATTTAGCCCATTTGTTATGTCCTACAATAATTTTGTAGCCTTATTATCAAGGATTGTTTTCAAACCTGACAAAATATGTGCAACCAAAGTAAGGATTTTTTTTTAATAATGCTATTTTTGAAACTTATTCCAAATATATACCACTACCCAAACTATTTTCAAGAATAATGCTTCGAAATAGTTGGCCGTCTCTTCAAAAGACGACCTATGAATGACATTATTCATGTTGGAAAAAATGAGGATTAAATGAAAAAGATTGTTGTGTCGTGGATGAAGCCATTGCCTTGAAAGCAATTACGACACGACCATGGTGCTACATTGTATGCTCGCCTATTGCTCCCCAAGATTAACACAACTTCGAACCCAGGCGTGCACTCGCATGGCCCAAATGGAATCGATCCACGTGCTTAAAAAGGTTTTCTTTTCCTGTTATAAAACAAAAACAAGTCTTTATTTATATAGAAACAATATGCTATTTTTGGTGGTTTAAAAAATAGTAAAGTTAAAAATAGCATACTTTAAATTTATCAAGTTTAAAAATAGCTAGAAGACTAAGTCTTTTAAGGACATATTAGTCATTCCCAACATTCCCCCACGAATGACTAACTAGTCCTAAAAAAATACATTTTCTGAACAATGAAAAAAATAAACTTAAGCATTAACATCTACAATTTGAATTAATGCATAGTGAAGTGAGACAACAACCTAAATAATGAAAGTGAGTTGTCTCTTGAACTTCCAGTAAGTATGGTTGAGACCCCCACAACACATTTTATTCATTGTTTTTCGATTCCGTGATATAAATCAAGTGCTATTAATGGCAATGCACACAAAACCTTGGGCCATCGTGAAAGCTCTAGAAAGATACCTTTTAATTCTTTCATAGAAGGCAGCCCAACTTCATAATTACGTTATTGTTTCATCAAGTCTAACACAAATAAACCACTAAAAGATTGAGCTACGAAGACTTTGTATATCATCCGTCAAGTCCATACATACTACTCAAATAAAGGGCTATGGACTCTCACACTACGTCACAGCATAAATGTATTATCCATCAAGTCTACAGACCACCCAAATAAATGGCTATAAATTTCACAGTACATCACACATATAAGTGTATTATTCATCAAGCTTATACAGACCATCCAAATAAAGGGCTATGAATTTTCAAATACATCACATACTCTAGAGAAATAACTTTACCATTGAGCAACTGTTCCACAACTCAATTTCTCAAGTAAATATATCAATTTCTACTTATTTTCAACCAAGAAGATAGTTAAGGGAATTAATTTCACATGATTATAACCTTAATATTTCAAATTAATTATTCTTATTTGGGATGAGGCATCGATGACAAAAAAAAAAAATAAACCATAATAGAAGCAGTCGATAGAGCTTCTAGAGACATAATAGATTCTATAGACCCATTTGGTTGAAAGGTTATTGTATTTGGGGGAGATTTTCGACAAGTGTTACCAGTTGTCCCACGAGCAATCAGACAACAGATGATTAATGAAAGTTTGGTAAAGTCATATCTTTGGAA
This sequence comes from Momordica charantia, assembly GCF_001995035.1. The sequence continues at coordinate 473,754 of NW_019104563.1, read as the reverse complement.
ACAGATGAGAAAATTTTAACTAACAAAAAACAAGAGAGCCTAAAGTGATAGTCAATTTGCATAATATTTATTAAATATTGGGAATGAAACTGAACCACCAATAGAATAAGCACGCTATAATGGTTACCTTATTTTCATTTTTGGTTCTTCCCTATCTGTATCTTCAAGTTTTATATCTAACTAGTCTCTCATGTTTATTATGTTATTACTGACTTGTATTGTTTGAGACCAACTATTGAAGTGACTGGACATAAGATCCATGGTATTGCTCCAACTCTTGGATCCTCATTGCTCGAGTAAGTTTCTTACTGCCTATTTTATCAATTTGGATTTAGTGGTAGTTGAATATGGCATTAGAGCAGGAAGATTATGTATTTGAACCTTTATATATTGTCATTTCTCTAAAAATTTATTATGATAGTCACTTAGAGTCTTACGTTTATTTTCAAGTTAACTAGTGATGGGGAGTGTTAAGAATATGTATAAAATGAGAGTGATCAAGGGATTGGTGAAGAAGGCTTTAGAAGAGATGAAATTCACTATCGGTGGTGGAGCCACCGATTGGTTCCCTAAACACATGGCGGCGGCCACGTGAGCCATTCGCGAGAAACTGAAGTTGGTGGACATGGTGATCGAGGTCAGAGATGGTTGTATTCCCTCGTCATCGACGAACCAAAGACCATAGAAAATGTACTATTTTTTTATTGAATTATTTTGAAGACCTTAGAAAATTATTCTTTGAAAAATGATATGTTTATGAACAAACTTTTAAATTATATTATCTTTTATCAAAGATAGTTAAAAAAAAAACCCCTTAAAACAACCATTCAAAAAAAATTTATCAAGTAAGAATCTTATTAAAAAAATATATTATCTTTTATCAAAAAAAAAAAAATTATCATCTTTTATCAAAAGTATTTAAAAAGTTTAAGAAATTATACATATATTTTTTATATTTATCAACAAATGCTAATTTTTTTTATGTATTTGTTTTTTTCAAAGGTAAAAAATCTTGGGAAAAAATGTTAAAATACGAACACTTCAAAAAACAACTTTGTAGTCTTTCGACCTCTCGTTCACTCTCTTCAGCCCTCACCCAGCCCTAATCTCCCTTGTAGTTGAGTCACCGCTGTTCACTTCATTTTTTGAAACCGGAGTCTTTGGCCATCTCTGATGGATGATCTCTGCTAGTTTACTTCAGATTGTGTTTGGTCAAGTTTGTAATTTTATATGACTTTGCTCTACTATATTATTATTATTTTTTAAGTTTTTAGTGCCAGTATGTGTGACGATGATGATGAGGAGGATAATGGGGATGACTATTTTTGTATTCGACATGGTTAATGTTGATTGATTTTATTTATTCTCAACTTGAATTACAAGTATTCTCATGCCTGTTTCATTTTATTTTGTTTTATCTCTGTTTAGTTTTAACGTCTCTCTCTGTCTCTCTCAATTCTGGTGAAGCGAATTTCTGATGTGCTTCTAGCTAAAGGCATTGATTATTGGCTACTTCTCTATTATTACTAATGATGTGATTCGTCTTTCTCAAGAGTGGAGTAGTTAATCAACTACATGACCTCTATTTTCATGTCATTTTCCATTTTTTTTGCTGAAATTCTGTAAGTGTACATGAAGGATTTTTAAATTAATTTACCGGGTTATAAACTTTATAAGAATTGATAATAACATGAATTTGCATGAAACATGTTGCGCCTCTACTTAAAAGCTAGAGGGTAGAATGCAAGTGCACACTGTCACAAATAATAATCTGGAAAAATTCCAAATTCGCCACCACAGGGATTAGTTTTATTTTAAAATTGATTTTGTAAATCGCTTGAATGAGCAATCGGGTTTGGGATAAAAATTGGTGAATCTATTTGAACACGAAAAACACACGAAAATAAAAGAATTTAAAAAGCCAACCCCCTACTATTGTTTAGTTCTAAAAAGATGAATTACACCTACTAAATGTGCCCGTAATTATGCTCAATTCATGCAAACGAGTTCAACTCCTATTTTATACCGCTTTTGGTTTGTTTAGAAGTTTAGGCTAGCATTTACATATGTCTATGAAACTCTAGTATCATAAATAAATCAAACTCCAACTTACGTTTAACGGGTTAGAGAGCATATGTCTAGGATCTTGTTTTAGTTATTATCTCTAAGTAACTTCTCGTTTTACCTTGATGAAATCCATTTGAATCTAACCTTTTCAGAACTAAATTCAAACTAATGTGATTTAACAAGTGGTCAACAAGAAAATCAACTAGAATAATTATCAATCAAGATAAGCAAAATGAGCGTAATACGCCGTACTCACTAATAGATGTAATTTAAAATAAGACGAACTAAACCATTTGTAGGAAGGTTGAAGAAATAATTTAGCTAATCATTGAATTAAAAGAAATGAAATAACAAGTGAAGATAACAGAATAATACATTTCCATTGAAGTTGGAAAGAAAGTACAAAATTAGAATAAATAGAATTGCAATAAAATAAACAAAGAATAATTGTAGAAAAATTAATTGAAGAAAAAAACTTAAATGCTAGAACAAAATCTCAAAAACTAAAGTATGATAACAAAGTAGAAAGGAAGAACAAAACAAGTGTGTTGAGATGATCCTTAGGAGCTTCAATTTATAGGCTCGGGGGAAGTAACAAGTTGAAGAATTCATGTGAAGTTGGAACCAATTATGGTTGTAGAGATATGAGGAAGTGAGACTAAATCTTGGACCAATTACTTGGTCAAAAGTGGTTATTCCGAATTTGATAATTTGACCACCGAATGTGGCTGAAGAATTGAGAAGCTGGATATTTCAAAGTAATGTAGCTGACGTGTTCTGATCATAAATCTTCAATTTTCCTTAAAAAGTAAATATATTTACACCAATTAGCCTTCATTTACCTATAACTAAATGTCAAAGTCTTTAATTCCAAAATATGCACATTTTTCCTAAATTATATGTATGAACATACATTTTCCATCATACATAACCCTCAACTAAATATGCAAACCTATTCTTTTTAGTCTTTAATCTTGGCTTATCACACCCCCAAACTTAATATTTTGCTTGTCCTCAAGCAAAAACAACAATTAACAAATCAATAATAAGCATGCAAAATACGAGAGTAAACCAAACATTTAGCAAAGTCGAGTAATTTGCTCATATTGTGTCTCAGGAGGAACATCAAAGCTTTAATCCCTAGTACTTTTCTCAAGCAAAATCATCATAGAGCCACATTTGTTTAAAAGATAAAAATATTTTAAATTCTTCTATTTTCTAACTCAAATAACTTTTTCAAAATATAGTAGAGACTATGCACACTTCCTTTAATGGAAATTTTCTAGCACAAAAATGACTCGAAAAATAGGTAGTCACGGGATTCTTTAGGCTGGCAACCAATCTGAGCTTGTCAATTGGTGAGTTGCACAAAGTCAAGCTAGATCAACGTTGCTACCATAAAATTACAAGTATTCCTAAGTGAGACTTTTTTTTGCAAACAGAGTGGGAACTGAGTTAAGACAAGCAAATTTTATTATTCCCATGCATGTCAATGCTAATCCAAAGCAACAAATCACAATTTCCACGACTTGACAACATTCTTCCAAAAAGACAAAATCAACTAACTACCTAAATCCTGATATGCACATCTACTAATTTATTAACAGAAACAGAACATGCATTGAATGAAATAATACTAGAGGTCATAAAAACTCCCTGACATCACCATGTGGTTGAGGATGGTGGGAAGTAGACGGGGTAGTGTTGTCTAGTTGGCAAGGTAAGTTTTTAGCTAAATTTCCTCTTTTCACGTTTAACCTCTCACATTTAACCGCGTTCTTATTTCTGTAAATTATTCAAACTAAATAATTGAATTTAAAGAAAAATAAGATAACTAACACGCAATGCATGAAAAATAAAAATAAAGTTTCATAACAAAGTAGAAAGGAAGAACAAAAGCATGGAAAATGAAGTGTGTTGAGATGACCATTAGGAGCTTCAATTTATAGGCTTGGGGGAAGTAACAAGTTGAGGAATTCATGAGAAGTTTGGAACCAATTATGGTTGTAGAGATTTGAGGAAGTGAAACCAAATCTTGGACCAATTACTTGGTCAAAAGTGGTTATTTCGAATTTGATAATCTAGGCACCGAATGTGGCTAAAGCTTTGTGAAGCTGGATCTTTCAAAGTAATGTGGCTGGCACATTCTGATTCCTTACAAAGTAAACATATTTACACCAATTAGTCTTCATTTACCTATAACTAAATGCCGAAGTCCTTAATCACAAAATATGAACATTTTCCCTAAATTATATGTATGAACATACATTTTCCATCCTAAATAACCCTCAACTAAGCATGCAAACTTATTCTTTTTAGCCTTTAATCAAGACTTATCAAAACGCCACCTTAATTTATATACAATACAACTTGGTGTAATCCTTAGCATTTCTGATATAGAAGCATTGGGGATACTACAAGCCTAAATTTACAGCGGTGAGAATGTAACCTGTTAGGCCGATTTAGCAATTTTTTTTAATGTACATACATGCGGAGATCATACATACATTCGAAATAACAATCTAGATGCATAATTCAACCTAGGATTAAACATGCATGATCATACATTATGATGCTTAGAAAAAAATATATACCTTTGTAGTTTTTCAAAATTCTTCAAATAGCTCCAATGAGGACCACCAAGAGATTTTCCTAGCTATTCTCAAGGATTGGAATAGAGTGGTGGGACTCTTTTTAGAGAAGGAAAAATTTAGAGAAATGTGGCGCTAAAAGGAGTTATATAAGTTATTAAAAAAAATATTAAATGGCCAAAGGTTCCAAGACTTATTAATGTTTGAACAAAAACCTTCTTAAATAGGCAAATTACATGCAACTCTTGCATGTCAAAATTCACCAACACATATTCCACTCATGCATGACATGGCTAAGTGTCAAAATGCATATCTAAGTTCACCAAAAACTTACAACACACATTCCACTCATGCATGGCATGACTAAGTGTCAAAATGCATGTTTAAGTTCACCAAAAGCTTACAACACACATTCCACTCATGCATGCATGGCTAAGTGTCAAAAAGTGGATTTTTGAGATTATTTAAATGTTCCACTCAACAAGTTAGTGGAATTTTCCACCAACTTGGTTAAA
>NW_019104563.1:456440-468250 GCF_001995035.1 Momordica charantia | reverse complement strand
CTAGCCAGGGGACCTTATGGACCTACAGATCATGAGCTCCAACGATCCGAGATTAACCGGTTAAGCTCTTTAACCTAGTTAACCAACATTCGTTAACTACCGGGTCACTCAACTAAAGCCCGTAGCTGCACTCTCCTCACTGTAGATATATTATGTCCATTTGATATAACCATGATCGGTAAGTCGACCATTCATAGGTTGTCGTAATTACAGCGGGTCAAAATACCGCTTTACCCCTATAATTACCTCTTGTTCCTTAAGTCCCACTGATCCTCTAATGAACAATGATTTGTAGTCCAACTATCAAATCAAAAATCCTTTCAAACCTTTTGATGAGGATGGCGCCTATTGTTCAAGACCTGGATTTAGCCCTTAAGAGAACAAACTCTCTACTATCCTAAAATTTGGTAGAAGTGAATTCCTTTTTGCACCCTATGTCCCTAGCTATCTATCGGGTCTTACCCCTGAAATAGGAGGCTTATTGAGCCAGCGTTGTTGAGCTGCTCTCACCCATGCAGATCTAAGGTTGAGGGGATTGTTTGTTGTGTGTTACTATGAAATGCTTGTTGATTGTGGGCCTATGAGTGTCTTTTGAATGATTGTTTGAGATTTATGATACCTTATAAATGTTGTTTATGTTATAATTGTTAAGTAGAATTTGGAAATACATGTAGATATGTGATATACTGTATTATGAGCTATATACATGTTGGATGTAATATTGGTTGGCTAAGTTGAATTGATGTTATGTCCTGGTTGGGCTGAATGTGAAAGTTGTGTTAACTGTTTTGACTATATGATTTGTTATGTTTGGAGCATGCTGACTTTGTCATGCAACTTGTATTTGAATAGGAACTATTGCGAACTTGTTTGATACGATATATGTTGGCTTTCTCATTTTGAATATAGAGCATGCTGAATGTTGAGAGAAATGTATTCTTGTGATTGTGGATGGCCATGTCTGAATGATAGTTGCATATGTTTGTGTATAACGCATGCTAAATTGTCGTGAGATAATTTTTGCATGGGTCATGGCTTAGAAGCATGGTAGGACCCTGGTGAGAGTTTCAAGATGTAATGAAGCGAATAGAGGATTAACAGGGCAAGAGAGTTGGCACGTCACTGGTTGGCAATCGAGGTTATAGGTACAAAGGTCGGGGATCGATACACTAGCTTTGGTATAGATGAGTGTCAAGGCTCCGGGTACAAAAGGTTGGGGGTTGGCACGATGAGTCTAATTGTTGAATTAGTATTGGGTCTTGATGTGGTGGCGGTCAAAGACCAATATGCTGAGTAGTAGTTGAGGCTTTAGGGATAAATGTCAAGGTCCAACGCCGAACACTATAGAGAAGTGTCGATGCTTAGCGAGGTCAGGGGTCGGTACGACTCGAAGGAGTAAGTCTTGGAGGAATCAATAAAGAGAACTAGTGAGTTGAGATGTGAGTTCGACATGTGTGGTGCATGTTTAGTTAAAATTATGCATAAAATGCTTTTTTTAATATGTTTCTTTTCATTTAAGGCTTTAAGTTAATGATAAGCATGATGTGTTGATTCTTTGATAAGCATGTTGTTTGTGCATGACTATTCAGATAAGGGCTTCTTTTTCCCTCCAGTTTTTGCAGATAACGAGTTAAGTCTTGAAATGGTGATGGCACGGAGGAGACTCGAGGAGAAAGACCATGACTAGCTTCCATTTAGTTTTATTGAATTTAGGATAGGTTGTTAGGAGGTTATCCTGTTTCAGTTAATGTACTCTGTTTAGATAATGATTGTGCGAAGTTCAGACCGTTGGCAGATGTTTTAGATCTTCCACTTACTACTTTGATTTTTGTTAAAATTAAGTCGCCATTTAGATTGTGAAGTTTATTTAAGCTGGGTTTGTCCCTTAATTTGTTGTTTATAAAAGATTGTAATTTTGATGATTTTCATGTGTTGACTAGTTTCTTTAAAGTTTTGTAAGTGTGATTAATCAGAGTAGCGCAGCGGAAGTGTGGTGAGAATTTGTCATAGTTGTATTGCTAGTGGTCTAATTATCTAGTATGAGTAAGACTTTCTAGGTGGTTTTAGTAACGTGTCATACTTTGAGTTGTGTGAATTTTAGGGGCGTTACAGTACCTGAAGCTATAGCTCTTCCATTTTGCGATGTCTAACGATTTCTGAACTTGTATTCTGTTGTAATATGTAATGTTGCGCTCACCGCATGTTTTAAGTTCTCCGCGATACAATTTCAGTTTAGGGATTATGGCTTTTATTCGTTCGAATGTTGTAATAAGTAATGGTACCCTCACGGCGTGTCTCATCAAGTTCATTCTCGTAGGCATTAGTAATTTTGTTGTTATAGCACGAATTTGTCTTCCATGTAGTATCGATTGTGCAATTAATTTGCGGTAGTGTTGTCGAATGTGTATAACGGTCGGCTTGATGTCTACATTGGCCGTCGATTACATTATATCGATATATAGTTTTATTGAGGACCGCTTATACTAGAGATGTAGTCGATGTCAATGTGGAGGTGTCGAGGTCGAGAGAGATGCACAGTACATAGCGATGTCGATAATTGAGTTATAAGTTAGATTCCTATGTCAATATGTTGTTGTCAAGCTCGTATGTAATGAGATGAATATCTTATTTATTTTATTTAATTTTGTAGTATCAACTATGGAACCAGTTTTGAAGATAAATGAGGATGAGCATTTTGCTGGACAGGCAACCAACCTAGCTCACTTGAACCATGCTAATTTGATTGAAAAGAAGAAGCTGACGTAGGCTCAACTGGAGAAGTTCAGGCGCATGGTGTTTGCCCCATTTATGGATGTGGACTTCATCTTCTGTAGTGGGTTGGTGCATTATTTCCTATTGAGGAAGGTAGTGGATGAAAGGCTAGATGTAATCACCTTTAACATAAGTGAATCCAGCGTTACATTCTTGAAGAACGACTTTCTGCTAATCACTAGACTATCACGGACTCGTGTTACAATTGCACAAAAGGAGTCGACGGGCTATCTAGTAAATAGGTACTTCGCTAAAACGATTGATTAATGAAGATTTCAACTCTAGAGGAGATTTATATTAAGCTTGTGTTTGAGAGTGACGACGATGTAGTGAAGGTGTCGTTGGTAATCTATACGAAGCTGCCCATGATGGGCAAAGCGAAGAAGAAGTGCAACGTTGAGAAGGATTTGTTTGACGATGTGGAGGACTTGGATTACTTCAACAATATAGACTGGGAACACGAATTTGGCAACACGATTAAGGGCCTTCTAATTGCTCTAAAGGACAAGGTCGATATGTGTATTGCTAAGGGAGGGAAGAATCCAAAGTATCACTTAAAGTATAACTTGATAGGATTTCTAGTTGCTTTCCAAGTAATATTCCAAACTAATCGTATGATACAGTCCCAAGTTTGAGTCTATTCTCGTTACAATATATCTTTCATTTTATACATATGCTTGCAGGTGTGGGCATAAGAAATTATATCAGCGCTAGAAGGTAAGGCCGCTAGCAGGATCAGTAACACTGTCGTGCCTCGCCTACTTAAATGGTCACTACTACAAAATTTGGTTTAAACCATGGTCACATGACCATAGTCTATTTTGATAGACCATGGTTGCTTGACCGTAGTATATGGGTATTATAGTTTATACTACAGACCACTATAGACCACGGCTAACGTTAGCTGTGGCCTATAGTATAAACTACGGCTACCATTAGCCGTAGTCTATAGTATAAACTACAGATAACGTTAGTCGTGGTCTATAGTATTATATACCATGGTTGACGTTAGCCATGGTGTATAATATAAACAACGGCTAACGTTATCCGTAGTTTATAGTATTATATACCACGACCAACGTAGCTGTAGTCTAGACTACAGCTGAAGTTATATGTGGACTATAGTATAGATTACAACGAATGTAAGTCGTAGTCTATAGTATAGACCATGTCTAACGTCAACCATAGTTTATAATTATAGACAACGGTTGATGTTAGGCGTGGTCTATACTAACATATATATATATATATTTTAATATCAATAAATTTAAAACAAATATCGATATTGATATTATCGAAATAAGGCAATAAAATCTTACTATTATGGATAAAAACTTTCAATTGACAAAACGATTCTAACATTAAGGAAAATAAAACTTATGCAAACTTTTATATTAAATGAAATAAACGTAGCTAACCAAAGCATAGTTCAGCAGATTAAGACATATGTATCTAACCATAAGGTTGAGAGTTCGAACCCCACCCATGATGTACTTAAAAATAATAAATAAATGTAAGTTTACACAATATAAAAGTAAACTACTCAAGCTAAGAACTAAAAATACTACATATTATGTCATGCATGAATGTGTGTATGTCTTTTTTCTACTGAACTGCATGATGAAAAGAACGCAACACAAAAAATATAAATATAATTTAAGCAATTTTATACTAAATAAAACAATTATGCATTTATATCATACCAACTCTTTGAGTGATGTATTCTATTTATCCATAAAAATATCTCTAATATCTTTTATCACATAATATCCACGCTCAACAAATCCAGGTTGACGAGGACTCTATAAAAAATAACAAGTAATGAGACGACAATAAAATTTAATGAATGAAGATCAACTTTATAATTATAACGAAAAAAAGAATATTTACTCTAATAGGAGATTTCCACGTAGGAATATTTTTTCCAACAAATCTCGTTTCAGATTTAAATAACTTTATTGCTCTGTTTAAAAAAAATCAAGTCCACACTAATATGAACACAAATATATTATATATTAAATATAAGTAAGATAACGTACAACAAGTCAAAATACTTAAATGTTGATAAGAGATTTTGCATCTTGATGAATAGCACCTCGTAGTGAATCTAACGATATCTGCATATAAATCTAATACAACGAGTACCCAATGATATCTGCACAAAAAAAATATAATTATTAAAAAATAAAATAAAATATTGTAATAAATATACATTCAAAAAAATAAAACACATACCCAAAATTTAATGGAATAATGACCCACTGATTATGTTTAGCTGCAACCAATCTTGACGCTAAATACAACACACGTTTTTCAAAAGTACCAACAAGGCTACCAAGTGGATTTGGGTCCACAAATAAATATTTGTCTGATGCACTATTATGAACTAACATGACATGCAAGTAGCTAGAAACAAATAAAATCATTATTAACGTTGATACATAACTGTATAAGTATAGAAACATATTATTAACAGTAAAAACTTACCTAATATAAGCTGCAATAACGTTAATTGGAATTTCTACAATCGTAAAGAAATGAAAAATATCTTCATCCAATATATGTGTTTTCTGCTCTATTCCATATACATCTCTATGTAGGTTCACTTTTATGGAACTTGTTGTTGGCATCACTCATTTCTAAATATTCAAATAGCAAGCTTAGTGATTTCTGTAGTTTATTTAGTTCCTTAACTGTTTGTGCAACGTTGTCTTTGGGAGTAGACAACTACCACACAAAAGAAAATTACAGTAAACTATTTTTCATATGTTGAAATAATTAATTTACAAAAAGTACCTTAACTTGTTTTGGATAGATAGCAAGATCATAAGGCTATGCTACTTCATATCCTACTACATCTTCTACACGTACGATAAATTCGTTGACTGGAAACAGGAATAGACGATTCTCTAATGTAGCGATATCAATGCCCACTTTAACAATATCTTCTCCAATTGGAGTGTCATATACTACTTCATTCAAGTCAGTTGTCTCGTATACATAGCCAGATGCTACTACCATCATATCACTATTCGTTGCCAATTCACATTTTTTCCTCTAAAGAGACAAATATTTATTAGAAATTGTATACATAATGATATAATATAATATATGAAAATACAATTTTGTGAAAGAAGAATATACCTTGTGAGTTGTTACATCCATAACTGGTTGTGAGCAACTCTCCCACTCAGATATTGGAGTGTGAGATTTTTACTTCTTTAACTCTTGATAATACTTTAGTTTTGTTGACACTAACTTTAATTGTTCTTCAAGTACAGTATTATATTCTTCCAAATTGTGACACTTTTCTTCTAATTCTATATTTTTAGCAAGTACTTGTTGATGTGTGTCAAATCTTACATTATTACTAGGGGTGCGAAAATACAAACTTGGCAGAACATATTCTCCCAAAGCCCCCACACGTCCACTGTGCTCATATGTTCCCAAAGCTTGACTTAATATATCATTCGACGATGGTAGTATTTTCTTATTTGAAGCTACTTGGGACAGTTTTGCCTACAAAATGATAATACTAATATTATTATATGTGATCATTTTTAAATAAACAAACAAATATCAATCATTTTATTTTAGTCGCCATATTTGCAGTCTTTCATCCAAAAATTCACCTTTGCTATTTTTTCGAGCATATGTCAATAAGTCTACTTTATCAAATTATGTAGTATCTATCCCCTTATCTTTCTTCGTAATAAATAAATGAAATCAAAATAACAACCATTAAATATAACATCAAATTTAATATATTCATAAATAATTACAAAAAAATAGTATTTTCTTACCAACTCTTCAATCATATTTGTGTAACCTTTACGTGATAATCGATGTCCATAACGATGTTTTGATCTTCTTTTACTTTGTTCGATATGTAAAGTCTGCAAATACATATGTAAACTATTAATAAATAAGATTTTTACACATTTAATTAAATTAAAATTTATACCTGAAACTCTTCGTTCAGTCTTGCATGGATAAAGTTATTCCAATCTTGTTGACTAATGAAAGGATACAATTTCGATGGATTCCTTATACAATCCAAATCATCTTTATTTTGATAGATATATTTTCATGCTAATAAAGATTTGAATTGACGCCATTTTTGAGATGCTGAGTTCAAAATTTTCTCTTTCTTGATACCATCTAATACAAACGCAGCCTATAAATATAATGTAAATAAGTTCATTACACATATTATAAAATAATTGAAAATAAACTTATTTTTAATTTAATTTACATACCTCAACCAACTCATAAACTTTGGTTTTCAACTATTTCGGAACACGATGCTAGTCACTAAAAGAAATAGGAATGTGATTGCGTGCACAAGCTCCTATATTGTTGGGTTTGTAAGGTGATTGCAAACAAAGTTCACATTTGCTAGGGAAGGGAATGATCATAGGTATATAAGAGAGGACAATTATCTCAATTGATATGAAGCCTTTTAGGTGAAACCAAAAGTAAAGCCGTGAGGACAAAATCATACCATTGTGATGATACTCGGGTACGAAGGAGTACCCTTATCCTTAACATATATAACTTTGCATTTGTTTTGCATTTACTATGATAGGCTGTCTTATAGCATTATATCAAATATCTAAACACTCACCAGTTGAACGTAAATGAAACAAGTTTCGCATAACAGTCGGTCCTCTCGTGTTCCTCGCACGAACATCATCAGGTTGAGTAACTTTGTCATTATCATCACTGTCACTTAGGTGCTCCATTATCCTCTAAAAAATAAAATACAAAACAAATACATATGAGTACATTATACAATTATGCACCATATATAATAATGAAAAATAAGATATTAATTAAATTACCTTTATTTGTATTATTATTCATAATCAATGTACCATTACAATCTGTTCTAATATATGACATCTCATCATCATCTATATTTTCAATTGAATCGGAAGATGACATATATTTAGAAAATCCATTAGATAATAGTACTGTATCTCTGAGTTCATCACAATTATCATTGTAATCATCATATTTTTTTTGTGGAATGACAAGTACTATCGATCATTGTGAATCAACTGGATTATGTATATAAAAAACTTGTTTAGCTTGAGTAGCCATAATAAAACTATCAGCCTTATGTCCAATTCAATTAAGATTTACTAAAGTAAATTCAAGATCATCAATTTTTACACCATTTTTGCTTTCTACCCAATCACACATCAACATTGGAATAGAAAATATATTATAGTTAAGCTCCCAAATCTCCTTTATTATCCTGTAGACATATCAGTAATAACTGGATTCTTATCTTTAGCATTAGAAATTTGCATCGTTCTAGCCACTAACATAACCCCGCTATTCTGAACAGAGCGCACATCATCTTGACTTTTTGTTTGGTAATGACATCCATTAATTGTATAACTCTCATAGGTTGTTACTTCTACATGAGGACCATGTGCGAGCCATCTTAAAGTATTCGAGACATGATTTGTTTCATTTTCTAATTCAAATGCAACCTGAAACATATATAAAAATTATTCTTTAACAAAACATTAATTGTTAACAATGTTTAATGAATTATATATAATTATAAAGTTTGAGAATACCATTTTACGTAACCATGGGATGAATGTTTTATGATGTTCATCTTGGAGCCATTTTTTATTTTTGACTTTAGATGGATTTGTAGCCTTTAATGTAGACATATGTCGACTGCAACAAAGTTTACATACTAATTAGTAGATTATTGGAAAAAGTACATTATATATGTAAATTGAATGGACTCTTACTCAATATAAGGCAACATTTCAGTGTATTTTCCAATACATAGCCATGAGCCTGCTCCAATAATTTCTTACAGGTTTAACAAATGAACCACGCCCCAATGGTCTTCCAACGTCTAACTTTTCATTTATTTTATATTTCCCAAGACCAGTCAATTCTACTCTTGATAAAAAAAAAACTAGTACAATACTCACTGCATCTTCAATGATATAACCTTCGGCCATGCACCGTTCTGGCCGATGTTTGTTTCTCACATATCATTTTAAAATTTTCATATAACGTTTGAAAGGATACATCCACCGTAAATAGACAGGCCCACATAATTTAACTTCTCTGACGAGATGAACCATTATTGTAAAGAATGATGGTAGGGAATATTTCTCCAATAAACACAAAGTGACTACAACATTGTTTTGTAATACATCTAATTGGGATACTGACAAAACCTTACTGTATATTTTGTTGAAAAAGAAACATAACCGAGTGATTGCATACCTCACATACTTCGGTAAAACTGATCGTATAGCAACGGGCAACAATTGTTGCATAAGTACATGAAAATCATGAGATTTAAGTCCTACTGGCTTCAAGTCTTCAAGTGATACAAGATTTTTGATATTAGAAGAGTATCCTTCCGGTACTTTGATTTCGCATAATGTTTTGCATACTTGACGTTTTTCATCTTTTGATAACGTGTAACATCAAGGAGGAATATAAGTAGTATGTTGTCCAAGTTTTTGTGCTAGTTCGGGTCGAATGTTCAATTCGACTAAATCCAATCTCGTTGCTAATCCATCTTTTGTTTTTCCAGGCATATCGAAGAGTGTGCCAATAATATTCATACATACGTTTTTCTCAATATGCATCACATCCAAACAATGTCTGACATAAAGTTTTTTCTAATATTCAAGTTCAAAAAATATTGACCTTTTATTTAAAGATTGTTTTGATGTTTTTTTTTCTGAACCTCGTTTGACATTTTTCATCCTTTACGACATAAAATATTACTTGACTTACTAAAGATTTCTTCTCCATTCAGTGGTTGAGGTGCAACTCCACATTCTTGAAATCCATTAAACGCTTTCTTTTGTTTTCTATAAGGATGATTACGATGTAAAAATCGTCTATGACCAAGATAAGATATTTTCCTCCCATGTTTTAAATATATTGAGCATGTATTCAAGTTAAACATTTTCTAACGATATGCATCATAACATTCAACACAATTTTCCCATAAATTTTTCAAATCATCGACCAGCGAAGTCAAATAAATGTCTATGTTATTACCTGGTTGTTTTGGTCCAGAAATTAACATAGTTAACATCATAAATTTTCTTCGCATACATAACTATGGTGGGAGATTGTATATTACTATCATTATTGGCCAACAACTATATTACTACTCATAACACTACGTGAGTTCATTCCATCTGTACATAAAGCAAGACGAAGATTTCGTGATTCCTTACCAAAGTTAGGCCATAAGTAATTAACTAATTTTCATGAAGGTGAATCAGCTGGATGACATAATAATCCATCATTTATTTTCTCATTAGCATGCCAATTTAATTTTTGGGCTAGCTCATCATTTCTAAACATTTGCTTGAAACGAGAAATTGGTGGAAAGTACCATATTACTTTCGCGGGAACCCCAATTCTCTCATCTGAATTTTTATGGTGCATCCATCTTGACTCTCCACAAATTGGACATTTATTCATGCCCACATATTCTTTTCTATAAAAACAGCAATCATTAGGACACGCATGAATCTTCTCATAATCCAATCCTAATGTACATAATATCTTCTTTGCTTCATACATCGAACTTGGAAGTCCATTTTCTTCTGGTAATATCTCATTTATCAACTCCAATAGCTCCGTGAAACTTATGTTTCTCCACTCATGTTTAACTTTCAAGTTATACAATTTGATCAATGTTGATAACTTGGTAAATCTTTTACAACCTTTATATAGAGGCTTTTTGGCATGATTACGTAAAGTTTCAAAACTTTTTGGAGACTTGTAAAATTCTTCTTGCACTGCTTCGACCATTTCAATTGTTTCATTAACATTATACTCTTCAAAACTTTGACATGTGTCCATATTTTTTTTACCATTCCCATATGACTTTTCAGGAAGTTCTTCATCATATCAAAACCATGTAGTATAACTCAGGTCAATTTCATTAATAATTAAATGATTCATAATTTCTTTTCCATCATGCATGTCAATATTTCCACATTTTAAACATGGACAACGAATTCTTGATGGATCATCAACGTGATGCTGAGCAAATTTTATAAACTGGTTCACACCCAACTCATATTGCTTTGACAGTCTATAAGCTCCCATTCAAGATTTATCCATATTACAAATACATATCGAATAATCTGTTAAAAATATTTTTAAAATGATTATAAAATTAGAATTCACTAATCTCACTTTTAACAGTGCATGCCTAAAATATTTAGGCATTATAATACAAATTCAAAATATTACCAACATATTTAACACATGAAACATTCTTAAGATAGTAACTCATTTTAAACTTTATTTTATTAAAAGGTGGATTTAATCCAAGATTTTATCGAATATTCGTGTATTTGTATAGGAGTCAAAACTCTACGAAAGCACAATACTCTATTCTCATTTATTTCTCTTTTTATTAAAAAATAAATAAAATAAAATATCAAAGCATATATAATTAGTTCAAAAAATCCAATCATTTATGAATTAAAATTAAGAAACTTCAAATTTCTAATATTCACAAAATTAATAAATCACAAACTTGAAGACTCACAATACTAAGAATTTCAAGTAGAACCCAAAAATAATTTCAAATCCTAAAAATTCTAAATACAAATAAAATTTCGTAACAAAAACTTAAACTCTTGCCATATTTCATACACTTAAAATATCCATAAAATTTTTTAATCAAAATATCACAAGAAGAAATATCCAAATAACTACAGATTTTTGCAACCACAAACAAATAATTTAGCTACGTAATTAATCTTTCAAGACCACAGACAACCCATATATCAAAATACACAAAATTTCATAACATAATTATCCATATATGCATAAAATAGCTTCAACACTATATAGAGTCCAAATATCTACATATATTTAGAGTAAAAAAATTAAGAATCTCGAACTTTCAATACAAACGGTATGTTAGAATCATAAACTTAACCATAAGTCAATCGAGTATACCAAATCATACCCACAAATTTAATAATCACAAACACAAATAAGAATTATAT
>NW_019104563.1:423170-455960 GCF_001995035.1 Momordica charantia | reverse complement strand
TTTCCTTCCTTCTCCGACCTTTTTTTTTTTTTCCTTACATGGGGTGAACTACTAAACTTTAATTTAGGAGTAAGATTGAAATTCGAATTTTTAATCTTTAATTTAAATTTGGCAAGAATCAAAATCAGTTTGAATTTAGGTCCAAAAACTTATTTTAAATTTATTTTTACATTCTTTTTAAAATCAAGATTTTTATATAACCTTAACAAAAATAGATTCTGTACTAAAAATAAATAAATAAGCAAAACAAAACACAAATCAATTCAAAATTATATTCTTAAATTTCCATTATTTTTTAGTTATTTAATTGGTTAAATGAATCAATTCACACTAAATTTAAAATTAATTACATATCAATTAATTAAGTAACTATTTACTATATTAACTATTTAGGGTCAACCTAAGCCATCAATTCGAGATGGTAATTGTGCTATAGGAATGAGTTAAAAAATAAAAAGAATCAACCAATTGATGATTAATACTAATGCAAAGTATGGAATTTTTTTTTTCAAATTATGTACCTTCCAAATTTGTCAATGTTGTTAGTGGAGGGATAATAAACTATGGAAAATAAATAAGTTTTAAAGTTAGATTCTCAACATTTTTTAACATAAAAAATAAATAAATTTTAAAATCAACTCCCAAGTACACAAAATACTAGTCATTTGCCATGTGTTAGAGAGAGATTTACCTAAAGACACGATGAACAAAAAGATTTGGGTCATTTGCTTTCCAATTTCAACAAAATGGATAAAACATTTAGTTAGATCAAATTCAAATTTCACCTCCATTGAAACCCATATTGTGACTAGCATTTGCTGCTGCCGAATAAACCAATTTTAAAATTGGATAACATGCGCGATAAGGCATTAGTTCGAGTATCATCATTGTTTCTTCGTAGGAACGTCCTCGAATCTGATCAATTACTCTTCGCGCTTTGTCAGCGGACATACATATATGTTGACCTAAAGCGTATACTTCCGTATATCGATTCTTTTTTATCTTCTTTATCATASGGTTTACCTCTTAGTAATGAATGATAGGTATCTATATTCACTTTTTTTTAATAATATTAATTATTAATGACAAGATCTATTATCATTTTTCACATGCCCCCGGAAATTTCGAGTGGGCGCAAATTCTCCCAATTTATGACCTACCATGCGATCCGTTATATAAATAGGCAAATRGTCCTTTCCATTATGAATAGCAATAGTATGTCCAATCATTATGGGTATAATGGTAGATRCTCGGGACCAAGTTACTATTATTTCTTTTTCTGACTTTGTGTTAAGCTTATTTATTTATTTTTTAATAAATGGTTTCCACAAAATGATTTTTTTTTTAACGAGTGCGCCACAGTGAATTTACCTCCTATTTTTTGTTTGTTTGTAAAGACGAAGAAACAAATTAAATTTTCTCTCTTATTTACTATTGCGACGAAGAATCAAATTATCACTATATTTATTCCTTTTTCTACTCCTTCTTCAAAGTGCAAGATAACCCCAAGGGATTGCGAGTTTTTTTCTACCAATTGGGGCCCTCCCTTCACCACTCCTAAAAACCATCTTCTTAAATCCAACGAAAAATTAAAATTTATGTTCAAATTTTAAAATTTAATTGCTTATATACAAAAATAAATCAATAGATGCAGTGTAGCATAATATCAAACGTCCACAGTTGTGGTTATTATGAGCCCATTTGGTAACATTCTTATTTTTTATTTATGTTTCCACGATTTTAATAAAGAAAAATAGATTTTTTTTTTGCAAACTTTTTTTTAATTAAAAACAATCAATATTTTCTAAATTAATTTTTATTATTTTCTCTTCTTTTTTATTTGATAAATTAAGTCATACCAAATATGGTGTATACACTAATGATTTAACAATTAACAAAGATTCGATCTATAACCACAATTTTTGTTCAACGTGGTGTACAGTTGGCTTTGGAACATGGTGTAAAGGGAATTTTAGATCGTACTTGTAGTCAAAAGTAATCTAGTATCAATCCTATAGGCCATTATTTTTTTGGACCATAGTGTAAAAGTGGAATTTTAGACCACAACCATGGTCAAAAGTAGATTAGTACACGGATGTACAAACCTCGGTTTTTACATCCGTGGTTTAAAGTAGGATTTTAGACTACTCTTTTTCCCAAATCCGTAGTCTATTATATATTTTTAGACCATGGTTGCTAAAAATCATAGTACATAAATCCGTGCATTTTTTTAGACTACAGTTATATCAATTTCTTGAACATTAGACTACAGGTTTATTTAAAGTGTAGTTGAATGTCTAAAAGACAGTGTAGTCTATTTCATATTTTGTAGTAGTGGGTCCAACTTTAACAATGTCCAGACCATAGTAATCGAGAAAGTGTTGGATATTAGCAAGGTTGTGCACATGGCCTTGTTCCTCATCTACTTTAAGCGTATATTATTATCTTTTTGCAACTAAATTCATATTGATATTTATGAGTGTTAGATGGCTGTAGTTGGAAGGATACATGAGTCCGATTTAGAGGGGAGACGACGGGATGGTGGCTACCAGGAGCTCTCCGAATCTGTGATGGATGCGGTAGGACAAAACTCCACAGCGGACGAGGAATGGTTAGTTAATGAGGAAGCCATGTTAGTTGAACCTGACACGAAGGTGGACGTGGACATGTTGACGGCACCAGGATTAGTTACTTCATGTACGCCAGTTTGTGACCAGTTAACTGTGGATCATGACATTTCAAGGACAATTCCACAATCTCATTTTGATATTGGCACTGGTGACGCCCGGGTTATTGCTCACTCTCATAGAGATGCACCAGAAGGGGAGGCTGGAGCCTTCACAGACGCCTTCAGGCATATGGAGAATGGGTTGAATTGCATGTGGTCAAATACGGAGAAGGAGTTCACGTTGATGAGAACGGAGCTGGTTGTGAGATTAGGCTTTCCATCCACACGTGCTGCCACGTAATATTCAAAGCCATATCCTCAATTTAATACTTTTCCATGACGATGTATGTTACTGATGTCGTATCCAATGCAGGTACCCAATGTAGAACAATCAACCGCCAGCATAATAGGGGCATGGATGTGCTGTGTGGCGACATAGGCACCTTACGAGTGTTTGGAAAACCTATAGCTTTAATATGAATCAATAATTCATATTAAATTTTATTTGAATTTTATTCAAATAATTTTCTCATAACAATATAGTATTAATTTCAAATCCTTATTCAAAATTAATTATATAACACATCAATATATATGTAAATGGTGTATACGTTATGTATATTCCCTTATGAAATTTTAACATTTCAAATTCTTTCAAATTATTGATCCTCATTTTACCTATTGTGAGCTAGTATAGACCTATAGATTAGAAGCTCCAATGATACAAGATTACTCATTAATTAAATTAATCAACATTCATTAACTGTGGATCACTCCACTAAAGACCCACAACTTCACTCTTCACACTGTAGAATATTGTGCGTCCATGGATATAACCATAATGAATAAGTCAATCTTTCACAAGTCGTCCGTAACTACAGTTGGGTCACATTACCGTTGTACCTCTATAATTACTTCTCTCTTTAAGTACCACTGATCCTCTAATGAACAATTGTTTATGGTTCTACCATAAAATAAAGTCCCTCTTGGGCCAATGAAATGGTGTGACCCATTGTTCAAGACTCGGAGTCAGCAATTAAGAGAACAACTCGTCTACTTCCATAAAGTTGGGAAGAGTGAATTCCATCTCACGGGGTTATATTCCCAGCTCCCAACTTTGACTTGTCCCAAAATACTAGGCATATTGAGTCGATGTCTCGGGCCACTCTCACCTATATAAATCAAAGAACAATTTCTCATATGCATGAGTCCATAACTCACTCAGGATTGAGATCGAGTTACATGGTCATCCTGTGAAATGTTAATCTAATTAGTTAACGATGTTACAACTAAAGATTAATAATTTCATGGTTCGATGTTATACAAACTCATTGTATAAGATACCTCTACTCGCATGTCTCCACATGAATGACTTGGATCGAGTCATTTGTAACTTTTACAAAGTGGATCATAGTCATAGTGTCGCTAGGATGAGGGTACTCTATCCATATACTATAGTCATTTAGGTTATTACTGGAACATGATCTGATTGTATATCTACTATATACCATGTATATCAATTATATATTGTTCCAGTTTTATTAAATAAACTTGGATGTTAGTTTATTGGATTTGGGTAAATGCAATTCTAAAACTTCAAAAAAAAAACTTTATTGAACAAATAATTTGTTTGACATTTACAAACCAAGAGTTTAGTGCAAGGCTTATGATCGAGTGGAGTGAATTTTTTTAGAAAGAGTAATGATAAAATTCAAATTTGGTTATGCTGAAGAGTGGGTGTCCTTTATTATGCACTGCATTTCAACAGTGAACTTTATGCTATCAAGATTAATGGGGAGTTTAGAGGAAGAATTATCTCTAGAGGACTTCGTCAGGGTGATTTTATATCTCCTTATCTATTTCTCATCTTTACTGAGAGTTTATCATGTTGGGTGTGTTGCCCTAAACTCGTAGTTTGTATTTATGTAAAAACAAATGTATATTCAATAAAGTTTTATTCAATCAATTTGTTGTTGAATTCATAGCATTGCATTATCCAAAATCCAATAAACTAAACATCTAAGGTTATTATCATGTAACCGAGACAGTATATCTATTTGGTATATATTTGATATACTAGGTATATATTTGATATACTAGGTATATATTTGATACAACCGTGATATACAAGTGGATAATGTTCTGTGAATAACCTAAAAGGTCTATAGTATATGGATAAGGCTAGGTACCTTATCCTGGCAACACTATGGATACGGCCCACTTTGTAAATGTTACAGATGATTCGATCCAGGTTGTTCTTGTGGAAACATGCAAGTGAGAGTATTCTATACAATGAGTTTGTATAAGTCTGGACCGCGAAATAGCCAATCTTTAGATGTAACACCGTTAACTAACAGATTGCTATTTCTTAGGATGACCAAGCAACTCATTCTCAATCCTGAGTGAGTTATGGACTCCTGCTCGTGAGGGCTCGTCCTTTGATCTGTACGGGTGAGAGTGACCTGAAATGCCGGCTCAATATTCCTACCATTTTGGGGACGAGACCGGGTGGGGAGCTGAGAACATAACTTCATAAGATGTAATTCACTCATCCCCGACTTTAGGGAATAGATGAGTGTTCTCTTAAATGCTGACTCCGAGACTTGAACAAGGGGTCCCACCCTCTCACTGGCCCGAGATGGACTTCCGATTATTGGTCGGACCATAACCGGATTGTTCATTAGAGGAGTAGTGGTATTTAAGGAGCAAAATGTAACACAGAGGTAAAACGGTAATTTGACCCATTTGTGGTTACAAACACTCGTGAAGGATTGACTTGTCATTAATGATCGTATATCCGTGGACACGAAAACATTCTGCAGTGAGAAGAGTGCAGTTGCGGGTCTTTAGTGGAGTAACCCGTAGTTAACGAATGTTGATTAACTCGGTCAATAAGTTTGACCGATTAATCTCATATCACTGGGGCTTTTGATCTGTAGGTCCATTAGTTTCCCTTGCTAGCCTATAACGGGTAAAACGAGGATCAAGTTTTTGGAAAAATTTTGAAATGTTCAAATTGCTCAAGGGATTATATGTAGAGTGATACATTATAATATATAGTTAATTATAATTGAAACTATATATTATGAGAGAAATTATTTGAATGAAATTCATATGAATATTATTCATATTAGAACTATAGGTTAAAAATAATATACATAAGATATACATTACAACTATAAGTTATACGAGAGAAATACTATAGAATATGATTTTATTTTTGTAATAAATAATTAAGTGTTAATTATTTATTTGATATATATATCAATTGTTACATATGTTAATTATTAATATTAGTTTTATTAATATTAATTTTATTAATATTATATATAATAAAAACTCCCCTACAAAATTGTAGAGGAGTAGGTAGTTAAGTGACATGGGGATTTTGGTTTTTGGTTTTTGTAGAATAGTTCTGCAAAAACAGAACAACCAAGCCCAAGAAAGATACAGCATTCTCTCAATCACACTTTCTCAATTCTCCCTCACGTTCCAAACCGACGCTCCCACAAGAGAGATCGTCGCACCCTGAGGATAGTAAGGAAGATCGTTTGATGGTGTTCGGAGGATTCATTGAAGAAGAGTTCTTAAAGGTAAAGGGAAAACATTCTTTTCCCCTATATTTCATCCTTTTCAATTATGTGGTTTTGTTCTTCAAAATTCAAGAACTCGATCCATTTTCCGCTGCAGGATTTACATCCCATTAATTGGTATCAGAGTGGTGTTTACGTTCTGAATATTTTGGAACAAAATCAGTGTTATTGGTGGGTGTTTCATCATTTTCGAAATATGAGTATTGCGGGTTGGAGTTTTTTGGATTTTGGCATTTAGATATCATTTTCCTTCTTGACTTGATCATGTAAGGGCCCAATGTTTTGGGCATTATGTTTTTGTATTGAGTCTGTAAGTCCGGGTCGCTCGAAAGCTGTTTGTGGCGTCGCCATGGTGCTGTCGAAGAACAGCATACAGCGCCGCAGCGCAGCACTATAGTGCTGCGGCGCTGTGCTGTGCTGCAGCAGCACCGCAGCGCTGCCCTTAGGCTCCGCGACGCTGTCTTGGGTGTTCTCCGACCTGGCTCTAGTTCGCAGTTCGAGGGGCGATTTCGGATGTTATCTTCTTTTATTTGTTTATTTAATTTTGCTCTCTTAGGGTGCCCAAATCTGGTCCAACTTTGCTATTTAATTATTTTTTGCATTATGAATGTGTATTTTAATTAAATGTATATTGCATATTGTGTGTCATATAGTTTTAAAATCCCACATAGGTTACATGCCATAATATGTATGTTTGATATATAGTATGTATGTATAATCATGCATCATATAGTTATAAATGTTATTGTATGAATAGATGTTTTATTTTCATGATTAATATAAGTGTTGTATTAATTAGTTGAAAATAAAGCTGCATTGAACATGACATTACTTAAGTTAATATAATCGTTATATTAATGTATGTCGTCAATTCATGTTTATAGTTTTAATTTCTTAAATTTTATAAAAGTTATAAAATTTAGTAGATAGAAATTAAAATCTATAATAAAGAGTTGCATGCAAACATAGGGTCTAAGTTAATTGGACCTTAGGTTATATCTTTTAATATAATTAGGGGGTTGTCTTTTATTTTGTTTAAAATGAAATGATAAAAGATTAAATATAAAATATTGCTTATAAGGGAACCCTGTCTAAGCAAGGTTTTGCCTAAGGTTGAGGTACTTAAACTGACCGTAAGGGAACACCTCTACCTGGTCTTAGAATACTAAGTGGGAGCAAAAGGGAATATGTAATATACCACGTATATGTTTGATATACAAGGTATATATAACATCTTTTTCTCTCTTTCTCACGTTCTCCTTTATATTCACACTGTGAAGTTCCTTGCTCGGCCTCGTGTCGCACTGAGCGCGACCTCCCTACGGAAAGTGTTTGCATGGTTCAATATCGAGGTGAATGGAGATAATATTCATAGTAAATGGGNAATTTCTTAAATTTTATAAAAGTTATAAAATTTAGTAGATAGAAATTAAAATCTATAATAAAGAGTTGCATGCAAACATAGGGTCTAAGTTAATTGGACCTTAGGTTATATCTTTTAATATAATTAGGGGGTTGTCTTTTATTTTGTTTAAAATGAAATGATAAAAGATTAAATATAAAATATTGCTTATAAGGGAACCCTGTCTAAGCAAGGTTTTGCCTAAGGTTGAGGTACTTAAACTGACCGTAAGGGAACACCTCTACCTGGTCTTAGAATACTAAGTGGGAGCAAAAGGGAATATGTAATATACCACGTATATGTTTGATATACAAGGTATATATAACATCTTTTTCTCTCTTTCTCACGTTCTCCTTTATATTCACACTGTGAAGTTCCTTGCTCGGCCTCGTGTCGCACTGAGCGCGACCTCCCTACGGAAAGTGTTTGCATGGTTCAATATCGAGGTGAATGGAGATAATATTCATAGTAAATGGGAGAAGGATGTGTGACAACACATCCTGCGGTCTCCGCCATTGGTTTGCACCATGAGATTTCATACATGACCTGCGTATCGTCCTGATACGACCATCCCTACGGAGGGTTCATTGTATGGAATCAAAACCATGGCAAATAAGGG
The DNA here is from genome assembly GCF_001995035.1 of Momordica charantia. The sequence goes on along the minus strand of NW_019104563.1, from coordinate 447,678 downwards.
TCACTTAGCTTTTACTCCAATATTTTCCTTCCCTACAGTGGGATAATTGGGGCGGACCTCTGAGGTTTGAAAATGGTGGGTCACACTTACGGGAAATTGTTAAGCTAGTTAGAAATTTCCTGACCAAATGAACAATGACTAAAGATTATAAGAATAGGAGTTATTCTGGTATAAAATTTAGTTGAGAATGTCTCAATTTAGCGAAGGAGTAACTGTCTGCCCTACGGTGGCTGTTGCTCTAAATCACTGAAGCGTCGTTGCAAAACAATTTTGTTAGGGTGGTTAATTACTTTTGCTAAAATTTGATTGGTTTCAAAAGAATAATGCATGAAACTAATATAGGTATGTTTTTACTTTTAGCATGTCTACTTCTATTATTGCACTCCTAGCCGCGGAAAAACTTAATGGCGAGAATTACAAACAATGAAAATTGAATCTAAACATTATACTCGTGATAGATGATCGTAGGTTCGTCTTGTGAGAGGATTGTCCTCAAGCTCCTATGCTTAACGCCACTGTGGCGGTGCGCAACTTCTATGACAGATGGATCTAGGCCAATGACAAGGCTAAGGTATACATCTTGGCGAGCATATCTGATGTGCTTTCTAAAAAGCACGAGGACACGATCACTGCTAAGGAGATAATGGACTTGCTGCACAGCATGTTTGGACAACCGTCCTCACAAGCTCGAAACGAAGCCCTTAAGTTCATTTACAACTCCCTTATGAAGGAGGGCTCCTTAGAGCGAGAACACGTTCTCAACCTGATGGTCCACTTCAATGTAGCAGAGTCGAACGAGGCTGTCATAGACGAACAGAGTCAGGTCAGCTTCATTCTGGAACCTCTTCCGAAGAGTTTCCTACCATTTTGCAGTAATGCGGTTATTAATAAGTTGGAATACACTCTTACCACACTCTTAAACGAGTTGCAGACCTACCAGTCTCTTATGAAAAGTAAGGGACAAGAAGGGGAGGCAAATGTTGCCACCTCAAAGAGGTTCCATCGAGGTTCGTCCTCTAGAATAAAGTCTGCGTCCTCTTCTTCTAGAAGTAAGACTTTCAAGAAGAAGAAGGCTGCTGGTAAGGGGTCTAAACCTGATTCCGCTGCTGCCGCTGCTAAGAAAGGCAAGGCCAAGGTTGCAGACAAAGGAAAATGTTTCCACTGCAACATGGACGGGCATTGGAAGCATAACTGCCCGAAATACCTGGCCGAAAAGAAGAAAGCCAACGAAGGTAAATATGATTTACTTGTTTTGGAAACATGGTTAGTGGAGAACGATGACTACGCTTGGATATTGGATTCAGGAGCCACTAATCACGTTTGTTCTTCGTTTCAGGGAATTAGTTCCTAGAGGCAGCTTGGCACTGGAGAGATGACTCTCAAGGTTGGAACGGGAGAGGTCGTCTCAACTGTGGCAGTACAGGAGCTCAAGTTGTTTACAAACAAGAATATGTATATATTATTAGATAATGTGTACGTAGTTCCTAAAATTAAAAAGAACTTATTTTCAGTTTCTTGTTTGTTAGAACATTTGTATTCCATTTCTTTTAATTTAAATGAAGCGTTCATTTCAAGAAATGGTGTCAACATTTGTTCTGCTTTACTTGAAAACTTGTATGTGCTAAGACCAACCATAACTAAAGCAGTTTTAAATATTGAGTTGTTTAAAAATGCTACAACTCAAAATAAAATGCAAAAATTTTCTCACAAAGAAAATACCTATCTTTGGCACTTAAGATTAGGTCACATTAATCTCAATAGAATTGAGAGGTTAGTTAAAAATGACCTTCTAAATGAGTTAGAAGATGATTCTTTACAACCATGTAAATCTTATCTTGAAGGCAAGATGACTAAACGACTTTTTATTGGAAAAGGTTATAGAGCCAAAGAGCCCTTAGAACTTATACATTCAGACCTTTGTGGTTTGATGAATGTTAAAGCTCGAGGAGGGTATGAATACTTCATCTCTTTTATAGATGATTATTCAAGGTATAGTTATTTATACCTAATGCAACATAGGTCTGAAGCTATTGAAAAGTTCAAGGAGTACAAGACTGAAGTTGAAAATCAATTAGGCAAAACCATAAAACACTTCGATTCGATCGGGGTGGAGAGTATATGGACTTGAGATTCCAGGACTATATGATAGAACATGGAATCACATCTCAACTCTTAGCCTCTGGTACACCTCAGCAAAACAGTGTATCATAAAGGAGAAACAGAACCCTGTTGGACATGGTTCGATCAATGATGAGCTATGCTCAGTTGCCTAACTCGTTTTGGGGTTAGGTAATGGAGACTGCGGTTTACATTTTGAACGTAGTTCACTTAAAGAGTGTTTCTGAAACACCCTTTGAGCTATGGAAGGGTCGTAAAGCTAGTTTACGTCACTTTCACATTTGGGGATGCTCGGCACATGTGCTAATGACTAACCCAAAGAAACTGGAACCTCGTTCAAAAGTATGTCTATTCGTAGGTTACCCTAAAGAGACGAGAGATGGTTTTTTTCTTCGATCCACAAGAAAACAGAGTGTTTGTATCGACAAATGCCACTTTCTTGGAAGAAGACCACGTTCGAGATCATAAACCACGGAGTAAGGTGATGATTAACGAGATTTCCGAAGAGGCTACAAACACGTCAACAAGAGTTGTTGATCAAACTGACACTACAACAAAAGTTGTTGACGGAGCCAGTACATCACTTCAGTCATATCCATCTCAAGAATTGAGAGTGCCTCGACGTAGTGGGAAGATTGTGTCACAACCTGATCGCTATATGAGTTTAATTGAAACCCAAGTTGTCATATCTAATGACGGTGTCGAGGATCATTGACCTACAAATAGGCAATGGAAGACGTCGATAAATGACAAATGGGTCAAAGCCATGGACCTGGAAATGGATATTATGTGTTTCAATTCTGTTTGGGAACTTGTAGACTAACCTGACGGGGTAAGACCCATAGGATGCAAATGGATGTACAAGAGAAAACGAGACGTCGAAAGAAAGGTACATATCTACAAGGCGAGACAGTGGCGAAAGGTTACACACAAAAAGAAGGGGTGGACTATGAAGAAACCTTCTCCCCTGTAGCTATGCTTAAGTCCATAAGAATACTTTTGTCCATTGCCACATATTATGACTATGAGATATGGCAAATAGATGTCAAGGCTGCCTTTATGAAAATGGCAATCTTGAAGAAAGTATATATATATCTCAACCCAAAGGGTTCATAGCACAAGGTCAAAAGCAAAAGGTTTGCAAGCTTAAACGGTCCATATATGGATTGAAACAAGCATCTCGATCTTGGAACATAAGGTTTGGTACTGCAATCAAATCTTATGGTTTTGACCAAAACGTTGATGAGTCTTGTGTATACAATAAGATCGTCAATAACACTATAGCCTTATTAGTGTTGTATGAGGTTCTTAGTGTTGTATGAGGATGATATCCTACTCATTGGGAATGATGTAGGATACCTCACTGACATAAAGAAATGGTTAGCTACTGAGTTTCAAATGAAGGATTTGGGAGAAGCTCAGTATGCTCTTGGCATCCAATTTCTAAGGGATCACAAGAACAAAACACTAGCCCTGTCTCAAGCAACTTATATTGACAAGATGCTTGTTCGATATTCGATGCAAAATTCCAAGAAAGATTTATTGCCCTTCAGGCATGAAATTCATTTGTCTAAGGACCAATGTCCTAAGACACCTCAAGAAGTTGAAGATATGAGACGTATATCCTATGCTTCAACAGTGGACAGCCTAATGTACGCTATGTTGTGCACTAGGCCTGACATTTGCTATGCAGTAGGGATGGTCAGTAGGTATCAATCCAACCTAGGATATGATCACTGGACTGCTGTTAAGAGAATTCTCAAGTATCTAAGGAGAACGAGGGACTACAAGCTCGTGTATGGCACTAAGGATTTGATCCTTATAAGATATACTGACTCTAACTTCCAAACAGACAAGAATTCTAGGAAATCCACGTCGGGGTCAGTTTTCATTCTTAACGAAGGAGTTGTAGTTTGGCGAAGCATCAAACAAGGATGCATCGTAGACTCCACGATGGAGGCTGAGTACGTTGCAGCTTGTGAAGCAGCAAAAGAAGCGGTTTGGCTTAGGAAGTTCTTGACCGATTTGGAAGTTGTTTCAAATATGAACTTGGCCATCACGCTTTCTTGTGATAACAGTGATGTTGTGGCAAATTCCAAAGAACATTGCTGATCCTTCTACGAAGGCACTCACGGCTAAAGTGTTTGAGGGTCATCTAGAAAGTCTAGGTCTACGAGCATTGTACGATTAGTCTATGGTAAGTGGGAGAAATGTAATGTGTATAGTGTATGCCCTAGTTTATTGTATTTTCCTTTTGCTTTTTGATAATGTACACCCCACTCGAGTTTAGTTGAAGTGGGAGTTTGTTGGGTGTGTTGCCCTAAACTCGTAGTTTGTATTTATGTAAAAAGAAATGTATATTCAATAAAGTTTTATTCAATCAATTTGTTGTTGAATTCATAGCATTGCATTGTCCAAAACCCAATAAACTAAACATACAAGGTTATCATCATGTAACCGGGACAGTATATCTATTAGTTATATATTTGATATACTGGGTATATATTTGATATACCCCTGATATACTAGGTATATATTTGATATACCCCTGATATACAAGTGGATAATGTTCTGTGAATAACGTAAAGAGTCTATAGTATATGGATAAGGCTAGGTATCTTATCCTAACAACACTATGGATACGACCCACTTTGTAAATGTTACAAACGGCTCGATCCAAGTCGTTCGTGTGGAGACATGCAAGTGAGGGTATCCTATACAATGAGTTTGTATAAGACCGGACCACGAAATAGCCAAGCTTTAGATGTAACACTGTTAACTAACAGATTGCTATTTCTTAGGATGACCAAACAACTCATTCTCAATCCTGAGTGAGTTATGGACTCATGCCCATGAGGGCTCGTCCTTTGATCTGTATGGGTGAGAGTGACCCGCAACGCCGACTCAATATTCCTACCATTTTGGGGACGAGACCGAGTGGGGAGCTGAGAACATAACTTCATAAGATGGAATTCACTCCTCCTTGACTTTAGGGAATAGAAGAGTGTTCTCTTAAATGCTGACTCCGGGACTTGAACAAGGGGTCCAACCCTCTAACTAGCCCGAGAGGGACTTCCGGTCATTGGTCGGACCATAACTGGGTTGTTCATTAGAGGAGCAGTGGTATTTAAGGAGCAAGATGTGACACAGGGGTAAAACGGTAATTTGACACATTTGTGGTTAGGAACACTCATGAAAGATTGACTTGTCATTAATGGTCGTATATTCGTGGACACGAAAACATTCTGCAGTGAGAAGAGTGCAGTTGTGGGTCTTTAGTAGAGTGACCCGTAGTTAACGAATGTTGATTAACTCGGTCAATGAGTTTGACCGATTAATCTCGAATCGTTAGAAGCTTTTGATCTGTAGGTCCATTAGGTCCCCCTGCTACCTCATTACAGATAAAACAAGGAACGAGTTTTTGAAAAATTTTGAAATGTTCAAATTGCTCAAGGGATTATATGTATAGTGATATATTATAATATATAGTTAATTCTAATTGAAACTATATATTATGAGAGAAATTATTTGAATGAGATTCATATGAATATGATTCATATTAAAACTATAGATTAAAAATAATGTGCATAAGATGTACGTTACAACTATAGGTTATACGAGAGAAATGCTATAGAATATGATTCTACTTTTGTAATAAATAATTAAGTGTTAATTATTTATTTGATATATATATATATATATATATATATATATATATATATATATATCAATTATTATTAATACTAGTTTTATTAATATTAATTTTATTAATATTATATATATAATAAAAACTCCCCTGCAAAATTGCAGGGGAGTGGGTCGTTAAGTGACGTGGGGTAACTCCCTACGTCACAGATAGCAGTTCTGTAAAAACAGAACAACCAAAATCAAGCATTGTTTGTGGAAAGCTTTTCATAATTGTATTCCTACGATACACATTCTTTGGAGTAGAGGAATGATAAGGTCATACCTTCATGCTTAATGTGTTTAAAAAAGCCTAAGACGGTGCATCAAACCCTTGTGGAATGACCATAATAGCCCTCTCACTACTTTCATAGAATATAGTACCTACTCTATAAGTATCTCTAATCGATATTTACAAACCGTAGCATAACTATTTGGATTAGGGGTGTTCACGAGTTGGGTTAGGTTGGGTTAAGAGAATTTTTTGGACCAACTCAAAAATTTGAGTCAGGCAATTTAGGTACCAGATGGAATCGAAGTTGATTTGCAACTCAACCCAACTCAACCTGAAAGAAAGGGAGTGGAGGGGATGAGGCCTAACGAGAAAATGATGGGAGGGTAGATGAGAGAGGAGAATCAGCACCAAATGAAAAAAATCTAGGAGAGAACTTTGTCTGAGCTTTTTTATCAAATCGAAGCCTAGTAGATAAAGAGCGACGACATTGTCGAGGGGGTTGAACATGGCAAAGTAGTTGGACTCCTCTTAGGCTTCAACTATGGCGGTGTTGGCGATTGGGGGGGTGGATTTTGGGGAAGAACGTTACAAACGGGCCGAGGGTAAGCATGAGGAATGAGTGGTCGTCGATGAAGAAGGTGCTACCAGAGGGGTAGGGGAATGGGAGACGAGAGAAGGAAGGGGGAGAGAAGTGGCAATTGACAAGCCCTAAAAGATGATTAAACAACCTGTAAATTAGTGAAATAAAGATTATATAGAATAAGAAATTGTAAATATGGTTTTATAAATTTAAACTACTTTAGCAAAAAAGTAATTGAATTTGAAGAATAAGAAAACCGCTACCAATCACTCCATGGAAAGAAGATGATGTTGATACCTAGAAAGTGTTCACAAATAGAGGAAAGTGTTTTCATCACGCATGTTTCCATCGGGATGATACTTGCATATACAAATCAAGGCATGTATGCAGACTAGTCTTTATGAGAACATGATGATGTTTGTTTTCTGTCCGTAGAAGAGGAGTGCTATGTTCTTGTTTTAAAATGTATTTAAATGATGGTTCATTTATAATAAAAACATTTTTTTAAATATCCATAACCACTTTCCCTTGTTTTTTTTTTTTCAGATTTTGTTAGAGATGTCCATATAGGCTATAGAAACATCTAAGACCCACTGCATCAAAATGTCGTTGTTTTATATTATAATACATCGTATATTTAAGTAAATCTAATTAGAATTAGTGTGGGCATAAAAGTTAGGGTTAAAATAATCTTACAATGTATCTTAGAAAGCAAGGAAGAGGTATAGCTTCAATAGTTTTATATAAATGTCTCGGTTGAGGAAGAGGCCATATTTACTTCATTTATGGATATTGGTGGTGAGTCTTTGATTTTTTTTGCCTACTTCTGTTGTAGATAATCTATTAGATGATAATATGTTTCGGTTGTTTTCATGCATAAAAACATTGGAGCAATTAAAATGGAATTACATATTTACCTTCCCTTTCTAGATTTATTCATATTTTTGGCCATATTTTAAGACGCCTTATTTATTTTGGCCATTTTTTTATAACATCAAGGCATTCAAAGGAATCATGCACAATCACCTTAGAAACGGGACGAGGGATTTTGATAATTCTTCAATTAGTATATACATGTATTGACCTTCTTATTTTGATAATTCTTCAATTGGTATATACATGTATTGACTTTCTAATTTTTATAATTGAGTTGCATTTTAATATATACATGTATGGACCATCGAGACCAACATACCTTAATACATGTATGAAGTTGCATTTTGATAATTGAGTTGTATTTTGGTATATACATGTATTGACCTGTTAATATAGAGATTCCCCCTCTTAATGTAAAAAAATCCCATCAGCCGATAGACTCAAAACATATATTCTACTTTTGATAATTCTTCAATTGGTATATACATGTATTGACCTTCTAATTTTTATAATTGAATTGCATAGTTATATATACATGTATTGTCCTTCAAAGTTTAATAATTCTTTGATTGGTTTATGCATGTATTGCCCTTATAATTTAATTAAAAAACCACACCAATGACAGTAGAACAATGGCAGATGGATGAGATTGAAGACCTTGACAAATCGTTTAAATTAATTCAAATTCAAAACAAAATAATTTAAATAATTTAATTTGTGGTAATATATTTAGGAAACAACTTAAAATGGTAGGAAAGTAAATTTGATTTCAAATCAAATTTGTTAGGTGGTTGAATATGAGAAGGACAAAAAAAACATGGTCAAAGGTAAAGTTGGAAAACCACCATATTTTTAAACTCCTAAAATATGATTTAACCATTTATGTGAAATTAAAAACTAATGGTCATTTTTTAAAATGGGTGCTAAAATTTAGCCACCCACCTAAATTATAAAATAAAAAAAACCCAAATTGGATTACTCACTTTGGGTTACTTTTTTTTTAACAACCTGGGGAGTGGGAAATGTCCATTTATCTATATGTTATTGGACTACGGGAAATTCGAGAGGAGATTCCTTCTAAATCTTCAGAAGGGAAGTTTTAAGTTCAATATTTAATCCTAAATTTGGGAAGTTGTATCCATTTTTACTTTCAACTTTCAATTTCAACATGTTTGGCCATTTTTATCTTCTCATATGCTTATATTTGAAAATTTGTGAAAATATTCTTACGTGTATTTAATGAATTATATAACATATATCCATTACGAAATTATAAAGAAAAATAACCTTAAAACTAGATTTTTGTAGAATTTTTTGAGTTTTAGTAGGGCTATTGAATGAAGTCTTATTAGGTTCGAAATGTTGATGTCGATGAAATGTCGAGGTCCCAATGTTACAGACATATCGATGGATATTTCGGAGAAAATTGCGAAAATAGTAGATATTGATGGAAAATTTTTAAATTAATAAATAATATTTTAATTGTAGCTTAATAAACCTTTAACTAATCACTTTTAATCATCATATCTAAATATATAAATAATATATTTATAAAAATATCGTCGCGATGAAAATATTGAAACAAAATCATATGTATACATATATAAAAATTATTTGAGTTAATAAATTAAAGTTTAATGTTGCTTTTTTATTGATAATTTCTAATCAATATAGCGAATAAAACATGTGAAATATAAATATATATAAAGGATGAAATAATTTTAGAAAAATTAGATTTAGTTTAAAATTTAAATTTTTAATAATAATGAGTTAAATTGATTTTTCATGTTTTAAGATTTGGTAGTTAAATTTAATTTAAAATTTTTTTGTCTTTTAAATCAATTACTTGAAGATTTTGTTAGATTTTTTTAATTAAATTTAATTTAAATTTAAAATAGATCATTGTTTTACTTTACTTTTTGCACTTTGCGGAAAACCTTTTCTGGATTCAAAATTTTCGGTCTAGATTTTTTTCTTGAAAAACAACTAAATCGACATTTCCTCGACATGTCGACGACATTGGGAAAAAACGATTTTCTCTCCTATGTCGATGTCGAGATCGTCGACATATCGACTCCAGCGAAATTTAGAATAATGCTTATTATTAACTAAACTTAATTTTGTTTGAGACTTGATTTTCGTTGAAATTAGTAAATTTTAAGGTTTATTTTTCCGTTAAAATTAGTGGATGAATGAATGAAAGTTAAATGGAAGATAAAAAATTTGCAATATTTATCTAATATTCAGTTCAATTGGTCAAAATTAAAATTTTAGAGTGAAAATTGACTGTGATATGTCCGAGGTAAAATTTTATTTTTTCCCCATAAAAAACAATGTTTACATTTGTTTAAATTTGGGTGGTAATTTTTTTTCTTTAATTTTCATCATTCATTTTGACAAATAAATCTGTCCCTCTCAGCACACAAAGGTTATGATACTGATAACAAATTAAAATTTTACTATTCATTTTGCCAAATATTTACAATACTTTAAAAATGACTACTAACTTTTTTAATTTATGATTTACTTTGACAAATAAATATCTCTTTAAAAGTTAGAACATACATAAACTTATTTGTAAAATGATAACAAATTAACGAATTTCGTTTTCTTTTCATAAAAAAAAAATACAATAAATTAAAATTTTATTATTTATTTTGACATTGAGCATTCAAATTGTCAACTGAGCGCTCAACTCTGTTAAAGACATTAAAATCTCTACTCCTATGGAGTATTAGAAAAAAGATTCTAAATTCAAATTTATAAAGTTCATTATTTATTTGACAAGTATTTAAATTCATTTTCACATATAGTAAATATCAATGTTTTTTATTTTTTTGTTTTTTTTGAAAAGAATATTAATTTTTTTTAGGTAAAAAATGTAGGAAGAGGTTAATTGTGATATTCCTCTCTGTGTTTAACCAATTAGATTTCTCAATAAAAAAAAAAAAGATTGTGTGTTTTTATTACTTACCAAAGTTTGATAATGAGATTTTGAATGCAATTTCTTTCTGTTCATCTCCAGCTCTGAAATGGAGTGAAACAATTCACCAACCGCGGAATCAATCTTCTTCCATCTTCTTCTCCCCCATTCTCTCATCCAATTGCTCCTCCAACCTCAGTCTCGGCCAATTCTCAGCTCTCTGCTCCGGAATCGAATCCATCCTGCACAGCAATTTCATTACCGAACCAAGTCTCAGATGTTGTGATCTGCAAGATCTGATAAATGCATCAGTTTTGAATCATTTTGGATTTCGAAGGTTGAAGACGAAGCCTGTTAGTTGCTGAGAAGATGCGGAGTAAGGGATCGAATGCTCGCCTGTCGGGCATGCCTATTCGATCCCGAGTTCCCACCCTTTTGCTCTCCATGTTCGCTACCTTCGCTTCCATCTACGTCGCCGGCCGGTTCGTTCTCTTTGATTTCGTCGTCCCCGCTTCTTCTTTTTTCCTTCCCTGTTTGATTATCGATGATTTTGAATCCTGGACGATGTGTGCAGATTATGGCAGGATGCGGAGAACAGGGTTTACTTGATTAAAGAGCTGGATAGGCTAACTGGCCAGGTGAGTAAGCCGCTTCAGCCATTAATTGCGCTTACTGATTTATGGAGTTTTGGATGTTATTTGTAATCGCCAGTTGAGCATCCGCATTTCGTTCTATACTGGGCTTAAGCCGAATTTCAGATACTATTCTGTGACGGGTGGTTCAATTATTACATTGATTGGGAAGGTTTTTAGAATTTGATTAATATTAATATAAGTGGCGTTCAATGGCATTGTAGAATGCATAGGGGAGAAGCACGTGGTTGACACTTACACGAAGGTCCTTGAAATATATTACATTACATGTTTCTTTACTTCAAGATATCCCGCCTCTTAAAGGAATATTCATGCCTGGAAAAACTTAGTATGAGTTTGCCAATTTTTATCATTTTCTGTAACTGGCTTCCCTGCCACAGTTTATTCGGTAATTATCAAACAAATACAGACCGTTCCTGTTTTCATTTGTTTGGTTTTTATGATTTACAAAGGTACGAGTGGATAGGTGCATTCAAATCCTGAATGAAAACTTTAATCAACCAAAATTTGCTAGTTGAACCGTTGCTATGAGATGGCACAGAACGATTTAAACGGAGCATATTTTCATGTTATTTGCTATGAGCCTATGGCCTATCCTAAACGTGTAGTAGTGGCTATTAGTTCTTGGCTTTGAATTCGTTACTATTATGCCCCTTTATAGGTGCCAGATCCACTTGGAATTTTTGTTGATTTCATATCCACTTGTTTATTTTTGTCTTCCCTGGGTTATTAAAATTGATCTGTGGTACTTGTACAGGGACAGTCTGCTATCTCAGTGGATGATACATTAAAAATCATAGCCTGCAGGTAGTTATTTTTTGATTGGTTGAATTGAAATTATCTAATTTTAAGTATGCAGCACCAATCTCTCATAATATATTTTTTTCTTGATAGGGAACAACAAAAGAAGTTGATGGCGCTTGAGATGGATTTGGCTGCTGCTAGACAGGAGGGTTTTTTGGTGAAGCATTCAAGAGAGACTAACGAAACAAGGATCCCCTTGGTTGTAATTGGAGTCATCACTAGATTTGGCCGCAAAAACAACAGAGATGCAATTCGTAAAGCATGGATGGGAACTGGTAATGCATTATTATTCTCTGTGGTCAAACTTATTCGTGTACCCAATTGCTAGGATTGTGGTTGTATAGGCCTCATAGAACGAACACAGAAAATTCAAGGTTGAGAATGAAAAATCAGATTGGGGATTTGATATGGTGTGAAAAATATTGCTTCTTGTGACTGCAATTCATCGTGGCACTTTCCTACTGCAGGGGAACAAATTTTATCCCTCTTTATGTTTAGAACATTCATTTCTTCTGTATATACATTCATTTCTTAAAGCTGTTTTTATTGAATGTTTAGAACTAAGAGCTTCATTTGCAGGTGCTTCTTTGAAAAAAATGGAGAATCAGAAGGGCATAATTGCTAGATTTGTCATTGGAAGAAGGTTTCTATTTCCATCTATTTATCATCTTTATGTCTAATATTTTGATTTTAATTTGAATGCCTTTCTTAACATCTAGTTTTATGGCAGTGCAAACCGTGGGGACAGTTTAGACAGGGCCATTGACGATGAAAATAGACAATATAATGATTTCGTTATACATGTATGTTTTCTTAATTGTTATAGACAGTGTGCTTCAACATCAAAACCATCCATTTATAGGTGATGGAATTTTGGATTAAACGTAAGTAAAATTTAGTTGACTGGCTTTGGCCTACTTCTTACAGAATGACCATGTGGAGGCGCCTGAAGAGCTTCCAAAGAAGGCTAAGCTTTTTTTTGCTTATGCTGTTGATAAATGGGATGCCGAATTTTATGCCAAAGTCAATGATGATGTTTATATAAATATTGGTTAGTACAACCATTGAGATGAATATTTCCCAGTCAATTCATCTAGCTTTGCATATGAAACATCCTCCCAAAGAAAGTTACTGATCTTGATTAGCATTTTTGAGACAAGAAGAAAACACCAGCCTGTCAATGATTCTTGATAAGCCATTGCTATATCTCTTTGAATTAAAAGTGAGATAATGTAATACAAGTTATACAACATTAGTTGATACTGTTGCACTATAATGGAGGGCCTTGTGCATCATCTGTTTGAAGATAGATTTCATTTGTAGACTGGCTCTTTCGCTATTCTTTAGAGCATTGGTTAGAAATAAAAAGAAATTTTAAGAAGGTAGTGGAACCTTGAGAAGTACTTTGAAGTCTAGTATATGTAAACGCCTCCTTTTGGGTCTTTATGATTATCCTACCTTTTGACTATTACAGGGATTTACTTCTTGGAATTTTTCTTTTCTAGGGTTCCTTTTGTTTGGGTTTGGCCTGTGTTTTTCATGACCCTTTTTTTCTTCTAAAGAAAAATACTCTCAACCTTTTTACTATATCTTCAACCACATAGTTTGTAGTCTTGTCTTCGTTATTATTCTCAATTTCTTCCCGTTTTGTGCTTATGCACTTATGAGTGGAAATGTATACATGGGCTTATAATTTTTGTAATTTACTTTTGTCCTATACAGATGCCCTGGGGAGCACACTTGCTTCTTATTTGGACAAACCTCGTGTCTATGTCGGGTGCATGAAATCTGGTGAAGTATTCTCTGAACCGTGAGTATGGCGTAAATGACAGTAGGTTTTTAACATAGGTACTGAACCTTTGACCATGAAATTAAATCTCTTATCGTTCTCTGTCTGGACCTTCTCAGGGGCCATAAATGGTACGAACCAGATTGGTGGAAATTTGGTGACAAAAAAACGTGAGTGATATTGCATGCGTATGCCATATTGCAATATTTATGTTACTAGTTCGTCCTGCTAAATACTTTCCACTGCACTTGCTTTGCAAACATGCTATATTTTGAGTACTTTTTCTTTTTCTTTTTTTTTTCCCTGGAGAGAGATGCAATATATTGAATACTAACCCTATGTTTGGGAGTGTTTTTGCACTTTCAGTACAGTCAAAAGCACTCTCGAACCGAAACTATCATTATTGGTTATTGAGTACTTTTAGTAATAAAGACTTATAATTGAATTACTTTTAGCAAAAGCATTTATATTAAAAGAATTTCCAAACACACATTGACTCATCTTTTCAGCTATATATTGTGGAAGTTATCAATACGCATTTATAGTTGTGTTTCATATGTTTGTATTTTTTTTAATAAAAATTGTCATCTCTGGAAAACAGATACTTCCGTCATGCTTCAGGTGAAATGTATGTCATATCAAAAGCTCTGGCCAAGTTTATTTCAATAAACAGGCAAGTCTTTCTCCTTGTCATCCATTGTCTGCATGTAATATGCCTCAACACAAATGGTTAGATTGGGTTTATCAAATCTGTAGATCTATTCTCCGTTCTTACGCCCATGACGATGTCACGGCCGGTTCCTGGTTTGTTGGGCTCGACGTTGCATACATTGACGAGGGGAAGTTTTGCTGCTCTTCTTGGGCTGCAGGTTTGTCTCTCTCTAATATAACGAATCAAATGAGAAATCAATCGTCTCAACCCCAAAATTTCAACATTAAACAAAAAATACGAAGTTTACGGCAAGTTGATTTATTGTCTCCCCCTTCTCCAGGAGCTATTTGTGCTGGTGTCTGATTGATTTGCCTGAAGATCGTTGATGGAAAATGGAAGTACAAGCCTGAAGAGAACACATAGCTAATTTATATCTTTTTGATGTCCTTGTGTGTGGCTAGACGGAAGAAGATCTCACTTCTGATACGGTCTTCGGATTCTAACGGTAATGGCGATTTTTCGAGAGATTGGCCAGTGGTTGAACAGTTTGTAAGATGTGTGATACAGGAACATTAACAGGTAAAGGGAGCGGTAATTTTCTTCATTCTTTGGACTTCACTGCCTCTTACTGCCATTATTATCTGTAGTTTGTCCACATAAATGTTAATTCTTTACGGTGAGTTTTTTTTGTTAGTACAACGTGTGGATAGGATATCAAATTCATAACCTCTTGGTTGGAGATAGATGTTAATTACCATTGAGTTATGTCCGCTTTGACAATCCATCTTGACGAGTTGAAACTTGAGAAATGTAGATTTTATTTTGCAAAGGCACAGTTTTGTTAAAGGGCACCTATTATATTATAGAGGAAAGCAGCTCTCATGTCAGTTTATAAATATGAAACTTCAAGAACCAAAATAAAATAGGATTTAAATGTAGATAAGGATAAATTTTTCGATCATCCAAAAGTTGGCAGTTTGTGCTAATCTTACACCATCTTGAAACAATTTACAATCTGCTCATGTTGTAGCTCCCAATATAAAAGTTGAAAACAAAGATAACTGTAGGAAAGTTTAAAAATAATCATGAGGGTTTTCTTTTTGTAGTCAATTACATAATTATAAAATAGTAAAATTTGGGAAAAATATCTTTTTTGTGCTTGAGTTTTCGATTTTATTTTCATTTTTTGCCTCAAAGGTTTCAATAACGCTGCTTTTAGGTAACTACTGTTAATTTTCTTTGAACATTTTTAACATTAGAAATGATGTGCCTTTTTATTTTCTTGTGATGATGTGGCAAAATTTTAAATATATTTTAAAAAGATATTCTTCTCTCTCTTGAGTTTTTTATCTGACATGAAAAATTGAGCATAAATCAGATCTGACCTGGTTTTCCAAAATAAAATTACGCTTCTAACCACACTGAAAATAGGTCTCGCTCTCGCTCTCCATTTACTCTAGCTCTCGCTCTTCCTCTCTCACTCACGCTTTCACTCGTCTATTCTATACTCACTCGCTCCTATCCGTTACTCGCGCTCTTGCTCCCTCTAGCTCTCCTCCTACTAGCTTGTTAACTTTTGCAACGAATAATAAGTTGGAAGCTTTTAATTATTTATTTTAGAATTAAAATGTTAATTATTTAAAATAGCTTTTTGCTCTCGTTAACTTTTAATTATTTATTTTAAAATTAAAATGTTTAATTGACTTTTAATTTACATGATTTGGCTGGTCTCGTGGAATAGTTCATATTCCCAAATCCATGAGATAGAGCAACACATCAATTAAGAAAATTAAATATGTAATTAAGAAATTCATCAGGTTTTTGGCTAATGTGCTACTCTCCCTAATCTTTAGTAGCGATCAAGAAGAAGCTATTCCTCATCCTTTCTCTTAAAAGGTGCCCACACACTAATTCGTTGTATGTTGAAAATAGCTGCAAAGATCTTGTGAGTTCATCATCTACGCTACATTTATCATCCCAAAGGTTAGAGATTTGATTCCCATTATTTGTCCAAAATCTTTTTAAATTAAATTGTGCAATCAAAATCCCCTAAAATTGTTTTTTAGTACTACATGGCAAGGAGATCTTCCCCAACTTCTAGCACCTCTCTTGCAAGAATCTTCTTAAAAAATTAAGGGAAATTACGGTGGGTAGCGAAAATCTTTTATATAATTCAAAAAATGTCACCTGTTTTTTAAAATTTTCAAATATAGCAAAAAATTTTATTTATATCAGTAGTATATCAAACACTCATATCAGTAGTCAAACACTCATATCAGTAGTATATTAGATGTATATCACATACATATTGCACAGATACTCATATCAATAGTATCTCAGATGTATATCACATACATATTGCAGTTATGGGGTCACGAAGACTGAATTTCGCTACCAACCCTAGGTTGCTAGTGAAAAAGCTCTTTCTCCTTTCTTATCAGATGTATATCACATACATATATCAATAGTCAAATTTATTACAGATATATTATAGATGTATATCATTTGAGTAAGGTTATTATTTTAAAATTGGACCTCCGTTTTTTCTAAGTGCTATATTTGAAAAAAAAAACTAAATGTGGTTGCTATTTTGTTAATTTTAGTAAATGTATTTGACATATTTGCAACTGTTTAAAAAATTAAGCTATTAGGGCTCTTTGTTTTTCAGGAATGCAGATGCCCAACATCTACAGATGCTTGGAATTTCAAATGCCTGGAATTTAAATGTCCGGCTTCTTTAGATAGTCACGCTTGTTTCGTAGAAAAATTTATAATTAAGGATATCTGGAAATATTTGGATAGTGATGTTTGTTTTACAGGATTTATTATCGAGAATATGTTAAATTTATAGAATGTTCCAAAAATGCCCTTACTAATATTCATATAATTTATAAATTCATTTAATATAATAGATTTATTTGAATTAATTTAATAGTTTACTTTTTTATATGTTATTTTTTATAACAAGTTAATTCATATTAATATAATATAAATTTCATTTTCAACTTTAATAGTTTTCCAAAAAAGATAATCATGTAATTTATGTTACCTTGGCTGAAATTTATTTATCTTATCGTCACATTATATTTTTTTAAGAGGAAAAATATCATAAATATGTAGGTTGTAAAGAAAATGTTGCTTTAACATTATATATTTATGATAATAAATATTATTAATAATATAATTCCTTCAAAATATTAAAAATCAATGGAAATATTATATAATTGAATTGCAGTTTATTTACATATCAATCTAATGTACAAATATACTTAATTGCATAAAATTGTTTTATTAGATTATGAGTACATTAATTCATTTCAATTATAAATTTAAAAATAAAAATAAAGAATTTTTTTGAGGAAAAAATAAAGAAAATTGATAAAAGAAAATATATGGAGAAAAAAATGAAGTGCAAAAATGTAAAGACTAGATATCCCTCAACACGGGAATCTTGTAAACTCATGTTTCGAAAGGGCATCTAAAACTCGTAAGGTAGCTCTCTCTATTGGCATCCTAGGATACTATGGTATCTCAAGATTTCGGGTGCCCTACATTTCCGTAAAACAAATGTAGAAATCCATATGCCCGTCCAATCAAAATCTTGGATTCCCAAAAAACAAACGGCCTCTCGGTGAAAACTCAAGGACTAAAATAGAATTTTTACTCTTCAAAAAGTGAAAAATGCATGAAAAAGCTAGAAATTTTATAGTTAAGTAAACTTTAATTTTAAAAAACAAAATTATTATCTAATTAGACATTTTTTTAAAAAATATAAGTAGAAAATATAGGATGTTTTTTTAATGCAACAAATTGGGGAATATGGGGATCAAACCTCCGACCTCAAGAAAAGGAATATATGTCAATTACCAATGAACTATGCTCATGTTGGCTTAATTCTCAAAAGAAAATGTTAAATATATTCGTATTTGAACTTCTAACCTTTTGATCAATGATCAAATATGTCGAGATAGAGTATAGGAAGTAACGTATTAGGATTAGGAATGAAATTATAGTTAAGCAGCACTGCACATCACCAGGCTTTATATTCAATATTCAAATATATGAAGAATCCAATGCTATGGCCACACACAAGGGGACTTTGGCTCATTGCTGTCGTCTTTTAATTACACTAAAGACTAAACCTAACTGTCTTATGTTTTTAGTTTTATCCAAATTATATAAGTTTAATGTTGTGTCCTAATCCATCCTGCTGTTGGTAACATTTTTTCGTTTTTGTTTTTAATTTTTATAAAAAACTTTGTGTTTCATAGCTCATTTTTCATTTCTTCTTTTTAAGAAAACGCTCTCAAAGTTGTATTCAAATTTTGGGAAAATAATTTCTAGCTTCTCGTCTTATTGTTATCATTTTTTTTTATAAAAACATATAATAAAAAAGTATTATTTTCGGTAAAATAAGACTATATAATTTGTAACCAACTTTTACGTAACATATATTAAATGGTTAAGGAATAAATTCTCGACCAAGAAGTTTTGAGTTCGAACCTCCATCTTCATATGTTGTATTAAAAAAGGCTATTTTTTGTAGGACTTAAATTTGAGCGTTTTTTACTTGCTTGATTTTGTGGGTAGGTTTTATTTTCATAGTTGCATACATTGTAGCATTCCACGTTAAAAAAAAAAAAATAAGGGACCTGACAAACATTTATAATACACATGGACTACTGATCTTCTCGTCGTCAATTGATTTTGAAATGGAATCTTATGAATATTAATATATTGTGCAATGATATGACGTGATTTTTAGGATTTTTTTATTTCTTTTTATAACTTATTAGTATTTAGTATTGTTGAGGGTAAAAATCGAGAGGACGCATGTCAACAGTTGAAAGGCGGGGGACCACATACGGTTACGCATTGTACACTGCTGTGGCAAGGGATGTGCGCCTCCGTCCCTCTGGTACGGGTAGCATGCTAAACCCGAGGTTTCGCCAGGCAACGGCGCCACCCACCAGTTGTCGGAGGCGTATACCTTCGCCAGACGATGTACCGTGCGGCACGCCCTACCACCATAACTGTCGTCCTTCCTGGTCGACCGCCTGAGCCTATATAAGGAAGAACCCTCACCATCACCAATTAAGTGAAAAACTTGTCATTAATACTTAAGACGTCTTTTCCTATTTTCTGCTCCGATTATTGATTTGAGCATCAGAGGTTATTAGACGGGACACTGCACCAGAGTCGAGTTTTTCAAGTTGCAGGCTCACTCGCTCTCAGACGAAGCTACAAGTATGATTTATTTTCATTAAAAACTCTATATTTTGGTTTTAAGAATGTATTATAATTGCAATAGTTCAAAGTTTTATTGGATAAAATTAAAATTTCAAGGGTTAAAATTGACTCCCGAGCTAAAAATGATATATTTCACTAAAGATGGTTGATCCTCCAAAGTTATTCTTAATTATACAAGCTTGTACACATGTTTCTAAAGCTACTCGGTTAGCTACAATACCACGTGGAAAGTTGATTTTTCTCTTGTATTCCAGGATTTTTGGATTAACTCCATTGTACGCTTTTTCTTTCTTTCTTTCTATTTTTTTTTTTTTTTAAGGAATCATTGCTTTTAGAGACAAAGCCAAACAATAGCATAAATCATCAACAACCTTTGGTCACATCGAAGGAAGCTCCAACAAGCTACTAATTTTGGACACACAATAACATTTAGTTAAGGCAAGAAGACAAATGATAAAACTTTGTCTTGAAATGACATTGCAATCATCGGAACAACAAAATCCAAAGCAAGCATAAAAACAAAGAACAACTCTCAATCACTTACGACACCCTAACTAAAACTATATAAACTCCAAAAACTCTTCCACTTTCTTCACTCCCTCTCAAACTGAAGGGGCAGAACACACAAATTTGAGTTATGGACTTTACAGTTCTCAACTCAGATTTCTGCCCCATCAGAAGTGATTCCATGGCTCTCAAGTGTAAAAAGAGACGGCGGAGAAGTACTTCTTCCTCCACACTACTTGAAGGTGCAGCCACCAGTGGAGATGGTCCCCGACATAAGTCGCAAACTGATCGGTCTACCACGACAAAACGAAGTTCAAGGTTTCGTGGAGTTAGCAGGTACTGAGAATACATAAAGTAAGAATGGTTAAACATGTCGTTTAGTTCTTAGTATAAAAATTTGAACACTTCCGATCTTTTTTAGAGTTAACGGGTTAAGTTAGTGTTGGATTGAATTTTTTTTGTTAGGCTATTAATTTACAATAGTATATTTTTAATGATTCTATTATATATGACAAACTATTTTAAGTTGAATAAGTTATTACAACTTACCAATAAGAAGTCATATTGGTATGGATAGGTTTTCAATTTTATGGATGAGCTAGTGGTGTCATATTCTAGGGTCCGAACCATATGATTGAATAAATCTTCCTCTATCGATTGTAAGCCGAGGACTCCTCCTTTCCGTTCTTCAAACTCCAAACTCATATCGTTCATAGAGAAATCGTCGATCAACAATAGAACAAAGATCGCACTTGCAGGTGTGGCAGAGTGGTCTCAGGACTGGATGTTGATACCGAAGGTACTCCAAGGTTCGAGTTCCACTCCCACTTGTGTTGTGTAATTTGGTGATAGCCGCAAAAATTCCCGGTTTATAGGGTGCCCCACGCAAGAGGTTAAGCCAAACGGCCGGCGATTTCAGGGTCATCAAAGGAAGAAAAAAAAGAACAATAGAACAAAGATCTCATTTGTATCCTATCGAAGGGATTCTCGAGTTTGGGTCCAAGAAGCGATGATTATTTTATCATAAAATGAAAGCTGGTATTTCCAAATTCCAATTCTATAATGAATGTATATTATCATTTTTGTCCATAAATTAATTTCAACATTTTGTGGCAAGAGGGTTTGATTGAAACAAAATCAAAAAGATAAAATATGGAATCACAAACTTTTGAAAAAAATAGGGACATGAAACTCAAAATAATCACAAAAATGAACAATTTTTTTTTTTTTAAAAATCTTTTCTATGTTGTTGAGAACTTGAGAATGAATGAATAAACAAATTGAAAATGAACAGACATCGATGGACAGGACGATTCGAAGCTCATTTATGGGACAAAGGATCTTGGAATCCAACACAAAGGAAGAAGGGAAAGCAAGGTATCCATGTATTATTTGGTTGGTGATTAGAAAAAAAAAAGTGAAATACAAAGGATCCAATAAAAAAAAAGGTTTATTAATTGTTTTAAGTGTTTCAGTAGATTTGAAAATTAAATCTAATTTAGAAAATGTTTAACGTGTGTTTAACTTAGGGTTTCAACGACCTGGCGAGCATCTCGACATCGACACAAGGGAGAATGTCATTTTCTCCCAATATCGAGGACATCTCGACATGTCGACGAAATATCGAGGAAACGTCGACATGTCGAGGAAATATCATTTTTTTTACTTACAATCTATAAATTGATTTTTTTAATAATTTGAAAAGATATACTCTCACTAGTGGTGTCGATGGATATTTCGGTTAAATAACTTGAAAATATATGTATAGTTTGTTTGCATGAGATAATGTAGGAATTGATTTTTTTCCCAACAAAAACGCGTTTTTTTTCAACCATTTTTTCTATTCATTAGCGTCACAAAAACCTAAAATTGTTTGTTTTCATCCTTTTATCTGTTATAAAAAGACAAACTTCGTGGTAAATAAGTAAATCTGACGAAAAAAAATCAAATCTTTTCTAAAACAAATTAAAGGGGTTTCCTCATTCAAATTTGGCTAATTTGGCTCAATTATATGTTTATTTGAATTAAAAGAAAACTATCATATTTGGTATTAGTTAAATTATATCACCACTGTTTGTATATAATAAATTTTATTTTTCAAATTTTATACCTATTTCACATATCTTGTTTAATTATTGAACTAAAAATTAGATTTGATTAGAAATTATTGATAGAACATAATCAATCAATAACTTTAATTTACTAATTCAAATAATTTACATGTAAGTATATACATGATTTTGTTATGACGTTATCATCGTAACGACATTTTCATATGTATATTGTTGATATATTTAGATATATGATCAAAATTGAACATTATGAACTAATTAAGCTACAATTAAAGTTTTATTTACTAATTCAAAAAATTTGCATCAATATCCTCCGTATTTCTTCCCGAAATATCCATCGACATCGACATGTCCATCGACATATCCGTAAAATCGGGACCTCGACATTTACATCAACATTGACATTTTAAACCTTGGTTTAACTATATATTTTAGTTACCAACTAAATGTTTAGTTTAATCTAAAATAATATTGAGGGAAATTGGAGTGGGTAGCAAAAGTCTATTTTAAAATATGTAACTTGTTTTTAAAATTTTCACTTATATGTGTGTATATATATAGTTAGTTAGTTATATTACAGAGAATCATTAGGGTAAAGTCGTCATTTTAAAATTGGACTTCGTTCTTTTTTTAAAGTACTGTATTTGAAAAAATTAGATGTGGTCGTTATTTTGCTAATTTTACTAAATATTTTTGTCATATTTGCAATTGTCACATTAATTAATTTATTAGCATTTTTGTTATAAATTTTGTATTTAATTTTACCAAAAATAAAATTAGCTTATAACATGAAATAATATATTTATCAAAATTTTTAATTTTTTTAAAAATGCAATCCTGCATTTTAAACGTTTCAAATTCAAAATAAACATAAAAATATTGTTCTCAAAATTTTCACGATTTAAATTATAGAATTCAATGAATCCATTTGATTCAGTGGATATGAAAACAACAAACAAAATCCAAATTGCCAACGAAATAGTACTAATTTTTCCCAATTTCTTTGTGTTTGTGTTTGTGGAATGGCTCCTAATTAATTTTACTCTTTTCTTTGTGTTATATGATGTGATGACCACCCATTGGACTAAGCAGTTTATTTAGGTAAGTAATTTTGTAGTTGATGCATGGTATTTTAATATTAATTAATTATCATTTGGTATAAGTATAAGTTTATATAACATCTTATCATTGTGTTTAAAAATCAAAATAGGAGCTTATGATGAAGAAGAATCAGCTGCTAGAGCATATGACTTGGCTGCACTCAAGTATTGGGGAACATCAACTTTCACTAATTTTCCGGTACTATTTTCTTTTAGTTTTAAATATTATTTTGGTCCATATATATTCGACTTTAGTTCATTTTAGTACCTACATTTTCAAATCATTTCTTTTGATCCATGTACTATCAATTTTTCTTCATTTTTCACTTCACGTACTTTTGTAGCATTCATTTTACTTTTTAGTTTCTACATGGTCCATTCCTTTTTATTTTATCTCGTTTCTTGAATTATACCTGACATGTCACACCCACTAAATTTCTTGAGATAAAGTTATAAATTCATATTAAAGGGTTTTAACGTGTATAAAATTTGTGTTAAATTTTTGCAAATAGACATTACATTGGTCATTTTTTTTATAAATATTGAGACTAAAATGTATATTTTGAAAATGCAAAGATTAAAATAAAATTGAAAGTACAGATACCAAAATAAACGTTTTGAAAATAAATGACCAAAATAAACCAAAGTTAGAACTACATGAACTGAAATAGTATTTAAATCCTTATTTTACTTTTTTGTTGGAACAAATATTATTTTTATTTATCAAAATATATATATATATATATATTTTTTTTTGTTTACAACTTTGTTTAATAATTTTTTATTTTTGGTATTCTGTTTTAAAAATTATATTTATTTACTAAATATTTCTTTTCCCTACTTTACTTCAAAAACGTTTTGTTATGTTTTCTCTGATTTTTTTTAAACACCTTCGAAATCTTTGACAAATTTTAGAACAAAAATAGCTTTTTGAAAACTATTATTTCAAATTTCAAAATTTGGTCATGATTATTTCAAGAGTAGATTAGAAAAAAGAGTTAATAAATAAGTATAAATTTTAAAAACAAAAACGTTAACAGGCAATAAAAAATTACTAATAATCTACTTTGTTGTGTCATTATTCCATTAAATAAATAATCATTATTATCTTTGTGCAGACATCTGATTATGAGGAAGAAGTTAGGATAATGAAAACTATGACAAAGGAGGAATATTTGGCCTCCTTAAGAAGGTAAGTGTAAAATCAAAATCCAACGCTTTGATTGGTTCTAATTTCCACTATTCACTAAGCTGCACAAAATTTC